>VXAC01000013.1:86589-196007 GCA_013399225.1 Rhipidura dahli
ACCGAGGCTCGGAGCTGCCCCGGGCCCTGCCCGCCGCTGTTCCGGCCTTGGCCCCCCAGCGTGGGCGTTTTCCCGTCACTGGCAGGGAGCTTGACGCGTGGTTTGCGTCTGTTCTCGTAAAATCCCTGGTCGAACCCATGCCCGGGGCTCCGCGTCTTTTTCAGGAAGAAATTCCTCCTGGAAATGGTGGTTGGATACTGGAGAGGGCAGGGAGGTGGTGGTGCAGTCACCATCCCTGGAGGTGTTTAGGGAAAGGCCGATGGAGCTCAGTGCCCTGCTCTGGGTGACAGGGGGGTGTTTGGTCGCAGGTCGGACTCGATGATCTCACGTTCTGCTGTGGCTCTGTGCTCCCTGTCGGATGTTCGTCAGTAATTCAGTGCGGGTGTTTCTCTGAGGTTGTTATCCTCCCTGTCAGCCCTGTTGTGTTCATCTGAACGTGCCCAGCGCCGAGCAGCCCGTGCCCCGTGCTCGGGTGATGAGCGTGACCCGGATTGCAGCAGCCGTGCTGGAAGGGATGTGCTGACAGGAGAGCAGAGACATCTCCCGAGCCAGGCCTCGGCCCAGTGGCTCCCACCAACACATCCCTCTCCTTCCCGGGAGGAGGAGAGCTGTGCTCTCCCACCCACAGCCCAGTCTGCACTGGGAGTGACTCAGGGCTTCTCTGTTCCCTCTGCCTCTCTCCTGACTTGCTCACAAGTGCAGGGGGTGGAGGGCACTTTCCGGATGCCTGTGGCATTTGCTGCCTGAGAGGTGGTTAAATACAATAAACTGCTGTAGAAGAGTTCCTTGGATACTTCAGAAAAAAAAAATTTTTCCTTTTTTTCTTTTCCAACCCCCCCCAAGAAACAATTGCTGGACACTGCAGAGAGCTGGTGGCCTTTCCAAGGTCAGTGTTTTGTTAGAGATACCAGTAAGAGGAAGAAGCTGTCCCAAGGCAGAAGAGGAACTGGGAGTCTTGTAGATATTTTGGAAGGGGCTGCCCAGGGAAGTGGTGGAGTCCCCATCCCTGGAGGTGTTCAGGAAACTCCTGGACATGGCACTGAGTGTCAAGGTGGTGATTAGTCAAAGGTTGGACTTGATGATCTCAGAGGTCTTTTCCAACCTGAATTATTATGTGCTTCAATATTTATTTATTTAAATGTCAGTTTGATGTGCTTGCACTGTGACTGCACAGACAGGCTGGTTGATGGTGCCAGTTAACTGTGGCTGCCCAGGATGTGGCAGGGGTGGGTAAATAGCGTGGGTCTGGGATTCATAATGTTAGGTCTGCCCTGGGAGAGATCCCCTGTCCTGTTTTCTGGCTGGGCCGTGCATTTCTGACTTGCTGCGTATGTGGAGGCAGAGGCCAGGTGAGAAGATTTAATCCCACTTGTCCCTGGGAGTCCCAGAAGTGGGGGAAGCGTTCAGAGGCAGTGTTTGAGTCAGTGTTTGAGTTGCCTTCCTTCCTCTTCAGGGAAAAGCCCTCTTTTTTTTTTCTTCCTGACTCTTTAGAGGTTGCAGATACGTAAAATAATTCCTCATTTGGTGGAGAAGGACAGAGAAGAGAAGGGAAGATAAGAAAATGGAGAGAAAGCACGAGACTGATGATGTCTGTGACCTTGGTGTCACAAGGAATCTTGTCTCTGGAGATGCTGCTGGCAGCAGACTGCCAGGAAGGACAGCAACAAAGTAGAGTCTGTGCCCTCAGTCCATTACAGTTGGTTTTTTGAGGTGCCAGGAAAGTCAGACTGCAGAGAGGAAATGGTATTTTTGCAGCCCTTGATGTTTGTGGCACCACAAACATAATCAAGATAAGCTGGGGAGTGTGTTCAGCAAACTGCCTGAGCCGCTGTGCTGCCCTGACCCCAAGCAAAGCCAGCCAGACCCATCAGAGCAGATTTTTCATGGTGTGATTGTGTCCCTGGAGGGCTCTTCTGTCCCCACAGCTCAGTGGAAGGTTGTGTTGGTTCCTTCTCCTGATCAACACAGAATTTGGGGGGTTATTTTTAACAATCCTGTTGTTCAGTGCTCGCTGCAGAGCCCCTCTGTGCTCTGATGCCCTTTTAGGGGGTATTTTTGAAATCCATTCTAACAGTGGTAGAACTTCAGAGATGTAAAAGCAACAGAATTCAGTCCTTTTGGCAGAAATCCATGCTGAGTGCTTTTCCCTTGGAATTCCATGGTCATTCTGTGGTGTCCAGAAGCATCTCACCCTCCAGCCACCGCCTTCCCAGGAGATGTTGTCATCGGGATGGTTTGAATTGCTGGGGTCAGAGGGAGGACCTGCAGCTGTCACTGGTGCAGGCTCTGTGCTGTGTGTGCCACAACCTCTCAGGTAAATCACTGCTGCTGGGTGGGTGCCCTGGGGTTCCTCAGGGTTTAAGGAGAAAGCAGGAGCTGTGACCTGGAGAAGGTGGAGCTGGGTGGGTGATCTCCTGAGGGTTCAGGTCCGTGGCAGCCTGTGCCAGCTGCCAGCCTGGTGTGGGTCGGGATCAGAGCTCCTGGGGCCTGTCACACCTCACCAACCTGCCTAGGAGGGAGCAGAGGCTGAGTCAGAGACAAGCATATCCTTTCCATAGCCTGAATTTCCTTCTCAGTTTGCTATTTACTCTGCTCCATGTGGATTCATCCTTCTGGAGTTCCTGGGTACAGAGCTGGGAGCAAATAGTCCCTGTGCTCACGCCAGGTTGTTCTGGGACACACACATCTCCAGGGGCCCTTCCTTCACCTCTGCAGGTCCCAAACCTGCATCAGGAGCACCAAGCTCTTCAGCTTTCCTTTTTTGGTCACTATGGTGAGGTTACTTGAGAAGGAACAGAGGTCAAATGTCTGAAACTTTCTATATTTGTGAAAGTGATCAGTGTTTTTTAATACAAAATTCTGATACTTTTGCTAGTTGTAGCTTGATTTCTGAGAACAGGCTTCTTACATCAGTGCGTTTCTTCTGGTTTCAAGGCTTCCAGCCCAGTGCTGGCTCACTCTTCAAGGGTTTTTCTGTGACTGGATATCAAATATTCACCAGACAGATGAGTTCTTGGCCATGTGGCGTAGAGCAGACATGTTATATTTGATTAATGAGGCTGTTGAGATAACAAGGCTTCGTTGTGTGCTGCTTAGTTTATCTTAAAGGCTTTTCTGAATTTGGCACCAAGTTCCTGCAGGTAGGAATTGGTTATCTCCTGCCTCCAGTGCTGCCCAACTTGGAAATGCAGGATTTATTATTGCAGCAGAGCAAGGAGCGTTGTGCTGACGCTGTGCTCGGTGATTTTCTTCTCTTCCTGAAAGCTCCTGTGCTGCTGTTGTAAGGGAGAAGGAGGCATTTGTTGTGGTTCACTTGAGAACATTCAGTTCAAAAATAGAACTGCAGGAGAAGGTTCACTTCCCAGAGATTTGGTTTCACCCCGGCAATGGATGCAGGCACACATCCAAATGCGTATGGAAATCCACCGGCTCCTATTTCAGGGTGAGCAAAACAAGCCCAAATTGATTGGTGGAATCTAATCCATGGCTTTTGCTTGTTTGTTTTCCATCTTCTAATAAGACAGTGCACATTTGCTTTGAGTTTTGGCTGAAGTGCTCGGCTTACCTTGCTTTGAGTCTTGACTGGGTTTGTGGGGAAAGAATCGAGAGCTTCAGGAGTTTGGGGTTACCTGTTGGTCCTCTTGGTTTGAGAAGGTGAAGAATGGTGGAAAGAAGATTTCTTCTGCTTTTCTGCCTGTGAATCAGCAAAAAAGGGGAAGAGGAAGAAGAGCTGGTTCTGGACATTCCTTCCTGCTATGCGTGGCAGCTCTGGTCGGTGCCAGCGCTCGGTGGCAGCGTCGTTGCCTCTGAGAAGGGAGGACTGCGGCAACCAACGTGGACATTTTGTGATAGACAGAGTGGGTTGTTATCTCGAGAGCTGAGGGCCACATGTGAGCTTGGCAGAACTTCTCCATCAAGTCCTATTTGAGGTGGTTGCTTATTTAATTCCAAAGGTCAGTGGACATTTGCAGTGCCTTGAGGGGAGGGGGGAGCAGCCAAGTGTAGCTGGGGGAGTTCAGCGCTGTGTTTGCTCTTGACTGAGTGGCCTTGCTTTGCTTCTGCTTTATTTTTCATGTTTGACGTCTGAAAATACTGGGCAAACGGGGTTGTGAGGGAGAAAGCAGGAAAATGTGAAGAAAAACGACCTGTTCATGGAGATCGAATAATACTCATTTTCCTTCCATGTGAGTGTTTCTGAGCTGTTTTAAATGAGAGAGTGTGAGGCAGTTGGAATCAGGAGGAATGCTCTGTGCAGCCGCTCGGGATGCTGCGGGTACATCAGGCTGAATTGCAGCGTGTGAGCAGTGCTCAGAGTCACCCCTGCCGTGACGTGCGAGACGCTGAGTGACTCGGAGCGCAGGCAGGGGTGGATTCCCGACTGTGGGAAGGGGTGGCTCCCAGCTGAGGCACCGTGGCAGGTTTCAGGCTCAGTGTTTTGGTCTCAGATTTCATCGCAGCCTTCGCTGCAGTCTCCCGTCACATGGAGAGCCCGGGAAACTTTTATAAGGTACCGTGTTACACTTCAAGCTGTGTTTGTGTTTTCATGGCTTAGCTGGAAGGTGGCTCCAGAGGGATTTGGGGTTGGCCTTGAATGCAAGATTCCTTAAATTACTTGAAAAATACTGTCTGCATGTTAGATTGGTTACTTCTGGTGCATTCTTGAACCTTTGGCTCTCGTGATACCCGGAGGATACTGCTCCTCTCATTTTAAGGATGCTTTCGAGGTGGGAAAACAGATTTGTCTGTACAAAACCCTCTGGATTTAGACAAGTTCTTAATCTACACACTGTGTTTTTTAGAGTCATTGCAGTGTGGAAAAGTTCTTTCCTTTTCACAGTGGAGAGTTGCTCTGTCCTGCTGACTTGGTCGAGGGGGGCTTGAAAGGAGCCCCGGTGTTTTGAACGTAGTTCTTGTCTAGGAGCAGCTTTGGAGCTGGAGCTGTGCCCACGGAGCTGTGTTTCCCAGGGCACTGTGTGAATGCTAAGCTGTGTTGGAATGAATTTGAGTGGGCAACAGCATAAGCCTGCTCTCATTTTCCCTGGAAGACGCTGCTGCATTGTCTTGTCTGCTCCCTGAAAGCCTCAGTGTTGTTTGTCAAAGGCTGGATTCTGCAAGTGCCACGTATGCAAAGAAGCCCTGAATAGGAAGGACTGGCAGTGCTGGTTCTCAGCTCCTGACAGAATTCCCGGGGCCAGGACAACAGGCTGAGGCAAAGCAGTTTTTGTTCAGCTCTTGGTATTCCGTGGGCATCTGCTCTCCCACGCGTGAGATGGGTGGAATTGTCTGGTTCTGTTAAATTCTCTGCTTATGTTCTGATAACTCCTGGGATTTGCTCTCTGTTTGCACAATCCATGTTTTTGTGCCATCATTCTGAGGGAATGGACAAAGGTTGGCAGCGTGAAGGATTTTCCTGTGGCCATGGGTGTGCTGGGAGCAGGTGTGGAAGCTGCCATCATCTCCCAGCTCCCAGGCTAGTATTTTGGCCATGAACCACCGTGTCTGTGTGCCCTTATCTCCTCCTGCCCCTCATGTCCACAAGGGAATGCAAGTGACAAAAAGCGGGATATGGGAGCTGCAGCTCAGCAGTGCACGCTGGTATCTGAGCAGGGCTTTGTGCAGTGCAGTCAGCAGATCCCAATCCCTGCTGGTAGCCTGAGGGATGGTGGGAGACATAGAGCAGGGGCAGTCATCAACTACCACCTGCTTCACCAAGGCAGGATGAGAGAGCTGGAGGAGGTCTGGGTGGGTTTGGAAGGAAGAATTCCTGCCCAGGGCCTGAGCCAGTGCTGGGCTGAATCTCCTCCCTCCAGTGTCTGAAAGGGAAAATCTTTGGACTAGGGAGTGGGGGGCAAACACACCTCCTGTCCTTGTGAGCCCCTTCCAGCCCTTCCTGTTCCTGCACACGCTGCTGTGCTTGCAGGGATCCCTTGGATGTTTATCTCCGAGGGTGTGCCCCATGTGAGCAGACAGGAAGGAGTCTTGTGCCTTATCTCAGCTACTTCTAGGAAATGATGTAAGATGCTTCCTTGTGCAAGCTTTTTTCTAACCACATCCTGGATTTTGCTGACAGCTGGCTTGGCTGCTCACCTTTTGAGCTCAGCTCCTCTGGAGCTGTGGGAGCTGAGCCTGTGTTGTGCTTTGTCTCATTTGTTCTGGGATGAATGTGCTCCCTGCTGCTCTGAGCCTCTCCGAGTGTGCCGGTTTAGAGCTGTACAGGGAAAGGTTGAAGGGATTTATGGAAGGGTTGGATCAGCGCTGTGGACAGCACCCAGCAGTGCCTTGTCCTGGCAGTGGGAGTTGCTGTCCAGGAGCAGCTGGACACACCTGAGCTTTGTCAGGTGTCTGCTCCCACTGGAACTGCAGCAGTTCGGGCAGGATTACTGGGCTCCACATCCACAGGCTTTTGCCAAGGACTTGGGATTTGTCCCTGTGGAGTGACTGAGCTGCCTTGGTAACAGCTGACACAAAGAAATCCCTATCTGAAATTTGTCATAGGAACGGCTCCACAGGTACTTTTCATTTCTGAGTGCAGGGAGGTGCAGGAAAGGAAACACCATCATTTCTCCTGGGCAGTGTGATGACCTGAGCCACAACATGTTTGCTTCTGCAGTAAAGCTGTGAAGTTAAATAAACACAGTGCAAGATTTGAGGTGTTTTTGAGGTGCTTGGCACCCTCTGAATAAATTTGCTCTTGGTCTGTGGCAGCTGCAGTTGCAGCTGGAGAACCAATGTGCCAGTTCTGCCTCGCTGTGTTTGGCCTGGCTGCCCTCTGACGAAAGCATGGGACTGTTCTGGCCCACTTTTCGGTGTCAAAAATGTGGGTCACTGAGATACAGAACACACTAGTGTGACAATTTTAGCCTGAAGGGACAGAGTTGGCTGAGCGGTTATGCCTGATAGAGTGTGAAAGTCAGGACTTTTAGGTCAGCTCTTCTGATCAATGGGCTCGGTGCAGGCGTTGTTCACAGCCTCTGCTTGGAGCACAGAGGAGATTGGGTTCACCCTGTTTTTTTCTGGGTGGTAAGGACAGAATTTGAGGGTTGGCTTTTTGAGGAGGAAAAAAAAAGATGCCTTGAAGAGCTGTGGGTTGCTTGGGGAGGGCTCAGCAATGGTGCGTCTCCTGGCTGGGGTCTGAGCATTCTCCAGGGCTTGTTGTGCATTTGATTACCTTCATCAGCTCTCACACCTGCTGTATGCTGAGGCCTCCAGTGTCTCGTGTCCCCTGGACCATATAAAACCATATACAGGTTATGTTTGGTTGTGTTCTTGTGCTGGCTGACAGCCTGTGGAGGTCCAAGGAAGGAGGATCCTCATGGGGAGGGGATCTCCACTGCCTTGGCGTGGGAAACTTCTTCTCTGAACACCTCCAGGCTGGAACACTCCTGTGTGACGTGACCATGTCATTTATTGGGAGAGGCTGATCTTCCTCATGTCTGTTTGAGGCAGCAGAACTATGTGGATAATTCCCGTTCCCTGCAAGCAGGAATTAGCCAGGACTTGCTGCAGGAAGAGTAAGTTGAATTTTGATCTCCACGCAGAGCTGTTTGTAGTTACCTCACTTGGAGCGTTCATCCTCCTGCATTACTCACCTTTGCAGCTCTAAAAGCAGCTGTGGTGCAGTCGCTGTGTGGTGGCAGGAGGCAAGATCTCTTTAAGGACATTTCATGAACTGAAATGGAAACTGTTAGCTGTAAATTTGAGTGTATTACCAGCTGTGGGCCTGAGTGCGCTTGTGGCACCAACTGGAGCTTCGGTGGCAGGTACAAAATACAGCCAAAACTTCTGGTTTCATTTCAGGCTGCTCCACAAGCACTTCCAGAGGCTGGCCAAAATCCTGTGGCTCGTTGGGGCAGGTCTGTGTGCTGGATGAGCCCTGGGAGGGGTTGCTGACATCCTGGGTGTGGGTGCCAAGTCCTGAAGCCCAGGATTCAGCAGAGGTTTTGGGGGTGGTTGCCTTTGTTTGTCCTGAGTGTGTTCTGTGTTTGTGTCCTGCAGGTCGTGTTGATCATGGACAGTGAAGAAATTCCTACTTTTTCGAGTCCAAAGGAGGAAACTGCATATTGGAAAGAGCTTTCCTTGAAGTACAAACAAAGGTATTGTGCATTTGCAAGATGAATTTGGTTCTTAATGACCAGAACACTGGTTAATCTATTCCTCTGCAAGGCCACACCAAGATGGTTATTAGATACTTTAGGAAGAACCTGTGAGAAGAGAATTCTCTGTAAAAGATTTCCAGATGTAAAATTTCCATCTCTGTGGGAGCTGAGTGTTTCTTGCACAGTGTCACCATGCCAGGAACTGCAGGCTATGTTTTGAGCATGTTTGAGCAAGAGCAGAACCTTTTTAGGATCATGTGCACCTTTGTGTAATTAAAGTGCTGCCTTAAGTGGTATCTTGATGTTTTATCATAAGAAGGCGCCTTTGGGCTTGCCTTGTATCGCTGCAGTTCCCTCGAGCTTCTTGTAGTGGAATTACTGGTATGAAAAGTGGCTGATTTGGTGTCTGCTGCATTTTATTCAAGTGTTCTGTAGCTCTTGGCCCTGCCTGTGCCAGTGGTTTGCACCTCTTAGGGGGCACAGGGCTTTTTGTTCCCAGAAGTGCCAAGAGAAGCTGCTCTCTGGAGTAGTGCTGTGCTTCTGGAGGGATTGGGGGGTGGGCTGAGGTTTGTTTGGAGTGGGGGGCACTGGAGGAGGATCCCAGTTTGGTTTTTCTGAAAGCTTTCTTTGCATTCAGTGTAACTCAAGTGCAGTTGAGCTGAAGTTAAACCTCCCTCGAGCCCAAAGGACTCAAGGTCCAAGTGGCTTTTTTTGTTTGGTTTGGGTTTTTTTGGGAGGGAGGTGTTGGGAATGTGGAGCAGCCTGTCCACGTGGAGAACCCAAAGCTACTCTTGTGTGTCAGAAATTCCATCTGAGACACCAGTGGATGTGTTGTTGCCTAAAGCCTTGGTGGTTTCTCTGTTGCCTGCTCAGGGCTGAGCTATTACCTGTGGTAAAGATGCAAATTTAATAAGCAAAGTATGTGGGGTGGCTACTTCTAGTATTTAATAACTTGCAGTGGTATGAGGTAGACATGTCCTGGCTTCCTGACTCTGCATGATTTTTAAGAACTTTAATTTTCCAGCTAGAGCAGAGATGCAGAATCTGTTGTTCTCTCTTCAGTTTTTGACCAAAATCTGGTTAAGTGTTTGCTTAATTCATTGTCTGTACCACAAAGTTTGCTAGCAGTAAAAGCTAATGGAGCACAAAGTGCTTCTCAGGCTCCCATGAATCCTGTAAACAGCTTTGATTCTACACAGGCATTTCAGGTAGCTGTTGGGTTTGATGTAAGAGAATTAATTTCCTTCAATAGCTCAGCTTAATGTAATTTCTCCATTTCCCCATTCTTCTTTTTCCCCTTAGAGGTCCATGGATGACACTTAAGTGCTTTAAAACTCCCATTTTTCAGCTTTTTATTTTAGAAGAGCTGCAGATCTTGCTTTAACTTGGGAGATGCTGGCTTTTCCACTGATGAAATCCTCTCCTTGCAGCTTCCAGGAGGCCCGTGAAGAGCTGGCTGAATTCCAGGAGGGAAGCAGGGAATTAGAAGCTGAGTTGGAGGCACAGCTAGTGCAAGCTGAGCAGAGGAACAGAGATTTGCAAGCAGATAACCAAAGACTGAAATATGAAGTGGAAACATTAAAGGTTGGTTGTCTCTGTGGTGATGTTGCTTTTCTTTTCAGCTGCATCTTGGATCTCCTTTTGGACCATCTGAGCTGCTCTTGAGCACTGAATATCCAAATGAAAAAGGAGCTGTCTGGTTAAGATCCACACTGAAGCATGGCATGTACCCCAAATAAGGCCAGGGATGTTTCTGGCAGAACTTTTCTTGTTCACGTCATGAAACCTTGTCCTGGAGTTGGTGCTGGTTTGAATTCCTGAGGCTGTGCCAAGGAGGAGCTTTATTTGTTCCACAGGAGCATCAACATAGCAACGGGGGACAGCACAAGGGCTTTGTTAGGCCACTGCCTGCTCACCTTTTTTTTAAACCAGTCTTTTGGCCCTCAGGGTCTCCTTGGTTTTATGAGACCCCACAGAAAGCAGAAAATGGGTGATTTGTGCTCATCTTTCAGGGGGTCTCCACATCTCTTCACAGCTGTGTTTGTGGAGCCAGGAGTTGCTTAAGGACCTGCATGTGCAGAGGGTAGGTCTGATTGATGCCTCTGTGTTAACAAGTTCTTGCCTCCTTTGAAATCTTGAAAAAGCAGCATTTTGGGCAGTGCTGGCTTATTTAGTGAAGACAGAGGTTACAAACTCACTCAGTGGGAGGAGGGTTTATGGGATTGCTTTGTGTCTCCAGTGCCAGCTGTACTTGTAGGGTCAGGATGTGTTTTGTGAGGTCAGCAGTTTCTCCTTAGGCCTCTCTCAGTGCCCTCAGAGGGTGTTTGGCAGTGAACTCCTCTGAGGATGAGTGTGTGGGCCTGGAGATTTTGGGAAGATTTCAGTGGCTCATTTCTGCTCATGGACACATCAGACAATTCTGGTGTCAGGGTGGGTGCTGCCAAGGGAGAAGCACTGTGGGGGAGGCTGTGCAGTTGGATTTCTCTCTGCCTTCTGGGGCAGCTGTCAGGGCAGGCTGTGGGGAGCAGATGCAGGGATGCATCCCTGAGAGGCAGCTGTGCCATGGTGAGATGTCTGGGGTTTTGTACTGCAGCCAGCTCTGATGTTCACAGCATCTTCCTTTTCCCTCTCCAGTTGCTTCTCTGAGTTACCAGCAGTCCCAAATCAGCATTCTGCAAAGACACTGATCCTTTTTGTCCCCTTTTCCTGCTGATGGCTTGGGCAGTGCCAGCAGCTGATATTTATCTCCCTGTTCTTTGTTTCAGGAGAAACTGGAGCACCAGTACGCCCAGAGTTACAAGCAGGTGTCGTTGTTGGAGGATGACCTGAGCCAGACAAGGGCCATCAAAGATCAGCTGCACAAATATGTGAGGGAGCTGGAGCAGGCCAATGATGACCTGGAACGTGCAAAGAGGTGAAGGCTGCAAACCTCCTCTTCCTTTCAAGTTTGCACTGCAAAGATCTTTTCTTTGCTACTCAGCTTGAGCATTTTATTGTTCCTTAAAGGGAAGATAAAACACAATCAGAAAACCCCAGACACCCCCAAGACACTGGGTTGTTTGACCAGTGCAGCTGCCCCTCACCTCCTTCAGCTGGTTCCTGTTGCAGCAGGAAGGGCAGTGGGACAGTGTGGTTCGTGCTCCTGTGAGGAACACTGCACTGCCCTTGGAACCCTCAACTAGATGAGTTTTATTTGTGGTCCTGCTGGCTCAGAGCCCCTTTGAAGTCAGAAGCTCCTGCTTTCCATAGTCCCTGTTAAACCAAACAGGCCAGAGGAGTCTCCTGGTCCCTGGCAGAACAGCTGTAGGGAACAGTGCTGCCCTTTCTAAGTGCCTGCAGTGAGCCGCCTGCTGCTAGGAACACCCAGTTTGGGAGGAGGTCATGCTTCCCTTCTGCTGAATGGGAATTCTGCCATTGGTTCAGGAGAGCAGGAATGGGCCTCTGGCTATCTGGAAAAAAGATCTGAGAGCTGGAGCCCTGTTTCCACAAGGCTCTTAAGCTCATGACTACCTTTTGGCACTGACCTTGGGAGGAATTGGGTCTTAGGTAGAATCCCAGTGCTCTGCTTCCCACCTTGGCCGGGCTGTACCTGTGCAGAGCCCTGAGAGCACAGCCCCACCTGAGCTGGGGCACAGCTTTGGAGCATGGCTTAGGAAAAACAGAGCTGGCTGCTCTGAACTGGCTCTTTCCCACACGTTTGGTGCGTCCCTGAGAGCCAGATGCTATCATGTTCTTTTCATCTTTTTCTCCTGTTTCTTTGGAGTTGATTACTCCCTTCTAAGAAGCATTTCCATGGCTTTCGAATGCTTACCGTGAATGTAGGCCTGCTAACATTTTTCTTCTGTTATGGTTTTGAATAAGCTTTTATGCTGTCTGAGCTGGTGAACCTAATATTCTGGATTTTGTTTCTAGGGCAACAATAGTTTCATTGGAAGACTTTGAACAAAGGCTGAACCAAGCTATTGAGAGAAATGCATTTTTAGAAAGTGAACTGGATGACAAGGAGTCATTGCTGGTCTCTGTACAGAGATTAAAGGATGAAGCAAGAGGTATGGCTGGTCTGGTTGGTTCTGTGTCCTGGTGCAGGGTTGCTTTACTAAAAGATGTGCAGCAAGCAAAGCTCATGTTTCTAGAAAGCCTCACATGATGAGACTTGAACTGGATGCTGTAGGTGTTATTAAGTGTGTTCTTTCTATGTCCAGTGTAGCCAAAAAGAAAAATTTCTTCATTTGGGCAGAGTTAATATCAGATTAATTCGGGATTTTGACACAAAAATATTCTGTTCCACAGATATAAGAGAATTGAGGAAATGTGCTTCAAAAGTTCTTCTTGCTGTGGGTTTATAGGAAGGGAAAGCACAGGAAATGACAGGAGAAAGGGTTAAGTAACTCCTAAAAAAATCTCTCCTGTGTTCCTTCTAAGCCCCTTGGAAATTGCCTTAAATGTCTTATTTAAGATATTCCAGTAAAGGCTGTTTAGGCCTGAGAGAGATGTTTGGGAGGGTATTCTGGGATGTGACTGGGAGTTGGGAATTGCCCAGTGGATTTCACGTTGAGGACGCTGGGGAAGCATTTTTAATGGTTGGTGTAAACTGATTTCTCTGACAGTGGAGGTGACACGCTCACGAGCCTATGCCAGCCAATAATGTCATTTAGAGGTTGATGGTTTGCAACTTTTGTCCCTGAACGAAGCTTCCTAAAATATTTCCTCATTTAAGGCCTGGACCTAAGTGTGACACAGTCTGACAGCAGGCTGGGATATTTTGTTGTTGTTCTCCATTGTGAACCTTTTTGAAGCAAGTTTGTGCCCCAGAAATTGGGAGCTTTATTGGAAGCACGGGGATTTTGTACTAAATGTGAAGAGGGAGATTTTCTGAGGAAATACATGTATTGTAATTTGAGATTAGGGCAACAAAACTGGAAAAACCAGCAAAACCCAAGGGACTGTTTTCTAGAACACTGGAACAATCAGCAAAACAGACATCTTGTTTCTTAGATGAGTCATTTGGAAATTTTTAGCATTTGTGAGTTATTCCCTGTGGCAGCAGCCAGCAGCAGTAGCCTCTAAAAGAACTAGTACTGTCAAACTCAAACATGACATTTCTGATTGAACAGCCTCAGATCCTCTTCTGGAGAGAGTGTTTGTGAGAGAATCAATCACTAATATGGGGTTTTGTGGGGTTTTTTCCCTCTCTCAACCCTCAGACCTACGGCAAGAGCTGGCTGTGAGGGAAAGGCAGCAGGAGGTGACCCGGAAATCAGCACCCAGCTCCCCCACCCTGGACTGTGAGAAGATGGATTCAGCTGTCCAGGCCTCTCTCTCCTTGCCAGCTACACCCGTTGGAAAAGGATCAGAAAATAGTTTTCCTTCCCCGAAAGGTACTAGCCAGAGGAGTGGGGTCTGGTTGCTCCTTAGGGAACCCGAGGTGGATGTGGGGAAGTGGATCCCACACACTTCCGTGAGGTGTGTCTGAATCCCAGGGCACCATCAGGTGCATTTCAGGAGTAAATAGCATGGAAAAGATGGACAGTGAAACTCAGACACTGCCTTTGGGGGCTGGAGGGGTTTGCACTCTGCAGTGGGTGCCTGCTGTAGAGCACTGAAGGTATTTTGGGATTCAGGGAAGTGCAGGGACTGATATTTTTGCTCAGATAGGCAGCAGCAGTGGTGGGTGAACATGGTCAGGAATTTGGAATCTCTGTTACCACACTGCCTTTTCAGGGGTCCTGCTTCCTCCATGAGGCAGTGGGATGTTAGTCCAGCCCCTTTTCCCATCTGGAAGGCTCTGGGCAGTCCCAGGGATTAAAACTTTATTTTTCAAATGAGAAAGAGTCGATTCCAGAGGGAGCTCTGGCTGGATTAGATGGATTGCAGTCAGTAGCCTTGCAGATGGAGAGTGTATGAACTCTGCCTGGGGGGCTAATGAGAATGGGGGCAGTGGGCAGGAATAAAACTTTATCATTTTTCCCTGGCTAGTGATCCTGCAGTTATTGTGGGTAATGGTATGAAATGTCTGCAGCAGCACTGTAGTTATGTTTTAGGGGTTTTTTTAACGTAGAAGCTGATTTATTTAATTTTTTTTCAAACCTGAGCCATGGAGGAGTGAAGTAATAAGCTGTGTCTGTGTTTGCAGCTATACCAAACGGGTTTGGTACCAGCCCACTGACTCCTTCAGCTCGAATATCTGCACTCAACATTGTGGGAGATCTGCTACGGAAAGTGGGGGTGAGTGCTCTGGGCTCTCCCTGGGGCTGCTGTCCTTGTGCTCAGTCACAACATGGCCTTGGCCCGTGCTGGGTACATTCTGCAGCTGCTAAGTCATCCACATTCACTGCTTAGTATTTGACAATGCATTTTTTAAAATTATTTTGATTTTTAAAGCATGATTCTATGGTTCTGATCCAATTTGGGGTGACAGAATTCTTGTTTGGAGTAAAAGTTTTTCAAGTACTGGGTTAGATACTGTCAACTTGTTCTTACCTGATCTAGGCCTGCAGCTTCCTCAGTCTTGGCTGCAGAGCTGGAGCTCAGGCTCTGGCTGAGGGAGGAGCTGGGATCACCCTGCCAGAGTCTGCTGGTGGGAGAGCTCCTCTCCTAGGGAGATCTGCCACAGATACTGAAAGAAAAACCAGCCTGGAAACCTTTAGTGAGAAAGTGAGAAAATAAATCAGGAGAAAGCCAAAAGCTCCTGTCTGCAGTTGGTGGGGAAGTGAAATACACAAGCCTTTAAAGGGATTACACTCTAAGCAGGGAAGAAGTGCTTTAAACATCTGCTGCAGTGTTGTTCAGGACCCAGGCTTTCCCCTTGGAACAAGAAATGACTTTTGAGCTCCCAAGAGCCTCTTGGTGAGCCGTGGTGGTGTGTGTGAGAGGGAGGCTCAGGGCAGCTGGGTCTGGCTGTGCCCTGTGCCTGTGTAACCACGCTGAGCCCGGCAGGAGCTGCAGTACAGACAGTTGTTTTAGCAAAGTTGGATGTGAAAAATTGCCTGGCTGCTCCCATTTGGAGGCAGCGAGCTCATCCTTGGTTGAAAGGGTAGCAGGACAGCTCGGGGTTAGCAGTGACATGTTTAAAAGGGGATCATTGTGAGTAAGAGTCTGCAGGGGATTTAGGGAGCTTAGTGACAATCCCATGTGATTACTCTGCAAGGACAGGAAATGCCAAATAAGCAAGCTTCTCTCCCAGGCTGCCCTGAGCCACAGCTGGGCCACTGGGACAGGGTTCCAGCTCATGCACTGATCTAGGAACAATTACAGGGTGCTCAGGTTCTTTGGGGTTTGCCTGTGCCTCATCCCAAGCCTTACACTCCCTGTCTCTGCAGGAAGTTTCCTCTCTGCTTTCCTGCTTGCAGCTGAGACAGGGAGTCCTTGGCTCATTCCACACTGGCTGTGGCCAGGGCACAATCTGTGACACCCAGAGTTACCTACAGCTGCCTGTATAGTCCATAATCCCTAAATAAACTTCCATGGATTCCTAGGAGTCTGCACAGGGTTCACGTACCTGTGGCAGCATGTCAGTGCCCTGCTAGTGGAATATTCTGTGTGGAACAGGAGCAAACCTCCCTTTTGGGGAGATGAATTTCCGTTTCCAGTGCAGGCATCTGCAATGTTCCAAGTGCCCCCATGCACAGGGGATGTAACGAGTACAGACTGCCTGCTGCACCCCATGGATATTCAGGGTAACAGGGATATTCAGCTTCTGATGGTGGCAGAGTGGGCAGGTGATGTTCTGGAGTAAAGGAGAGAATCAGGATGCTGCTCCTCCTTCCAGGAGTCACTGTCACCTTACACAGAGGAAAAAGACATCACCAGGCCTGTTTGGAAGGGTGGCAGTGGAGCTTTAGAAACTGGCTTTATTTTGCAAGCCAAGATTAAGAAAGAAATTCCAGCCGGAATTGTCCTGGTGAAAAAACCAACTTTCCAAATGCACGGTCCCTCTTTAAACTTGAGGATTCTGCTTTAGGCTCTCAGTCTTCTGATCAGTTCACAGCAGCTGCTGAAGCAAGAACTTTTGGTAACTTCTGCTAGGATTTGGCTTCCTTATCTTGGGTAATTATTGCAAAGTTCATCTGTTGTAGAATCTAAGCCCTCGTGGAGCTGAGTAATGCCTGGCAGTCTGCATCAGCATCTGTGTGTTTCCTCTATGCTTGGGTGACAGAGGAAATGACAGCTTTGTTCCCATTTTTTTGCCAAGGGTGATCACACTGGAGTCCTGATCATTGCAATCTTGGGTTCGTGAGCACCAAAGTACTTCCTTTTAATTATTATTTTTTTAATATTTTTTTTTTCTCCCCTTTCACAGGCCTTAGAATCCAAATTAGCTGCTTGCAGGAATTTTGCAAAGGACCAGGCATCACGGAAATCCTACATTTCAGGGAATGTCAACAGCGCCGTGATGAGCAGCAACGGCACAAAGTACCCCCACCCAGGGCACACGTCCTTCTTCGACAAGGGGTGAGCCAGGGCACAGCTCTGCCCTCATGGGGGGACATTGCAGCAGTTTCTTGGAGCAGTTTTCACAGCTTGTCCTTAGCCCACCACAGCTTTCACCCTGTAGGAGAAATAACTCGTGGGGCAAAGTCTGCAGGGGATTTGTGTAAAGTGGAGAGAAAAGCAGGGTGGCTGTGCCTCAGCTGGGGGTGGCAGTGCCTGTCCTGCCTGAGCTCTTGGTGGCTGCAACACCAACCCCAGGCAGTGAGGAATGGGCCCTCTGAGGGCATCTCCGGAGCAGAGGAGGGGTTGCCATAGATGCAGGTGTGCTCTGGGCAGAACCCCAGAGGAGGAGACTCCCTTTGAGCAGCTGGGGGCAGGCAGGGATGTTCCCTGGGAGGGATCCTGGGTGCTCACACCCCCTCTGCCACGGGGGGGGGGATCAGCCATGGTGGTGGAATTCTGGCTGCTGAGGGGTGGCTCCTCCTTGCTGTGAGTCAGCCGGGGATTGCCTTCCCGGGAGCAAGGAGCCCGCGTGTGTGCCGTGCTCAGAGCTCCCTCTGGGACACTGGGAAATGCTTCTGCAGGAGGGTTTTCCCCATTGCCTCACAGCGTAAGGCGCCGTGGGTGTACACAGGTGGAAAGCACAGAGTTCTCCCGGGTACTGAGGGCAGAACAGCCTCCATGCTCTGTGTGTCTCCACGTCAAACCTCAGAGCAATTTAATGCTGATATTCAGCATGTCTTTAGAATAAAGAATGAAACGAGCTTTTTCCAACCTGAAAGTGCCAGAGCAGCCAGCTGAGCTTCCCACCTTCATCCTCAGCAGAGCTGTGAGGGGAGCAGGGTGAGCTGCACCTTAAAAACTGGCACTCAGAGCTCCTAGAGCCGCTGGTGTTTGCTGCTTTGGGAAAGGCAGAGTTCAGAGCCTTAAAGTCATGTGCAAATCAGCTTTTGGGCTGTGTGTGCTGCAGGACTGAGGGGGCCGTGCATCCCCCAGGGAGCTGGGAAATGCTGGGGAGGGATTATGGCAGCTCTTAGCAGGCAGGAAGGCTATATTGAGGTGTGGTGTGACAAATAAGCTGATTGCTCTGTGGGGTGGGGGTCACTTTTAATTATGCAGATTGTCATCACACTCCTTATCTGGGCTGGCTGCCTGGAGGGAGGAGCCGGCTGGGGCTGAGGAAGGCTTAGAAACCCAGGAAGGAAATGCTGCAGCAGAGCTGGGGGGTGTTAGAGGACAGGAAAAGGGCTGGAAGTGGTTCCTGTGCTTATTTGCAAGTTGCCAGAGATGCTGCACAGCCCCACTGTCCTTGTCCCCTGTACCCAGCCCCTCTGTGTGCTGTTCCCAGGCTGTCCCTTCACCCACTCCTGCTCCCCTGCTCTGTGCCAGGAGGTGCTGGCTGTGCACTGGGAGCTGTCCCCAGCCAGAGTCACAGCCCGTGGTGGCTGTGCTGGGTGGGCATGAGGGCCTGAGCCAGGCCTGCCCTTCTTGTCCCTTCCTTCCTTCCTCTCCAGCCATCACCTCCAGGGTGTTGCTGGAGCCTGATCCAATCTGCAGCTGCTGCCTAAGGAACAGCTGGTGGCTGAGTGGTGGGGTTGATTCAGAGATAACTCAGCCACACTACTACAGCTCTGTTTACTTTTCCTCCTTCTGCCATTTAGTTGGTTGAAATATTTGAGGCATCTCCAGCTCTTGCCAAGCCCCTGCCCTTTGCTCTCAGAGGGGAACAGGGCAGCCCTGCACTAGGGGAGGCCTGGAGCACAGCAGGGCTTGTACCAAAGCTTGGCTGCAGGACTGGGGCAGTCAGGGCTTTCCTGCTTGTTAAAAACTCAGCAGTGTCTGGTGGAAGATCAGTTTCCTGCAGATTGGTACCTTCAGGAATGTGCAGGTTCTGTCCAGATGCCAGGGGATGACAGAGCAGCACCTGAGGATGGTCCTCAGGATGGACACTTGCTTTTGCTGTTGCAATTGTTGTTAATTGGTTGTTAATGTCAGTCCGGTTTTGTCCAGGGAACAAAGCTGCTCTGGGCTCTGCAGGGCCCTGGCACTGGGACAGCCAACCTGAGGTGCCTGCTCCCCTTCCTGCAGTCCTCAGTGCCCAAGGCCTCCTAGCTGATGTTTGTTGTTGGTTATTTTTGTGAGTCTCTTGGGCTTTGTTGTAATGAAACAAGCTGCAGTTGGAATGTGAGAAGTGCCTGTGCTCACACACAGCAGTCGGAGGTGTCTGCCCTGTCACCCACAGCCCTGATCAGAACACACCAGGCTGTGGAATCTGGGTCATTTGTCAGTCCCAGATCCACCTTCTTTAAAGGTTTCCCTGGGACAGAGGGAGCTGTGGGTGCAGGAATCCTGTGCCTGTCCTGTGCTGGGCTGCCCGTGCAGAGGTCAGACAGGAGAGGTTTGCTGAGGTTTTGTTTAACACCTTTGCTTGGCCCCAGTTGTTGCCTCAAGGGTTGTGCTCAGGAATATCATTTTTGTGTGCATAAACTTTCCCTTTCTCTCCACTAGGCGTGAGAAGGTCATATTCCCCACCTTGGTCATGGGTAAATGAATTCATTTGCACTGATTGGCTGCATGTGGTGTAACCTGGGGCTTGGGGCAGATCTGGGGGCTCTGTAACTGCACGAGGTAGTTGGTAGTGTCACACACTAATAGGCCCTGATCAGAGCCTGAGGCTGCAATTGCTCTTTCTCCTTACTTGAAATAAACCTCTGTGGTGCTGTGACCTGTTGCAAACATAAGCCTGAGTGCTGCCTGCTTTCTTGATCTGTTTAATACTTCAAATAAGTGCATGTTTGATTGAACTGGTCCCAGCAGGGATGCAGGGGAAGTGTGGCTTCATTGATGGAGTTCATTTGAAAGGTTTGCCCTTCAGTTGTGATTTTCCTTCAGCATTTTGTGGCTCTTGATGTGCAGTGATGTGGTTATGGCTGACAGGACAGCAAACAAGGGCACAGGTGGCTGTGGGAGATGGCCAGGGGTGGAGCAGGGAGGGGACAGTGGGCCAGGACAGCAGTGTCCCTGCTCAGTGGCACTGTCCATGCCCAGCACAGCTGGAAGCACAACCCCACAACCCCAGGGCTGTGCAGTTCCAGGTCTCCACGTGTGCTTTACCAGCTCCATTCTCCCTTCAGGCTGCCCTGTTCAGCTCCAGAAGAATCTTCCACTGAGGATTTGTTGGCTACTTAGAGCTGAGGGAGTCTTGGGCATGAGGTGCTAAGTACAAAGTCCAGCTCAAAATGCAGATTAATGAGTCCAAATTAGCAGTCAGGGCAGAGAGAGAGGTTGGGCATGCACACGAAGCCCGTGGCACTGCAGGGACAGGCAGTCAGAAACATCCCTCAGGAGCCACTGCAGGAACCTTTCCAGCAGGGAATGCTGCTCCTGGCTCTGTTTGGAACCTGGCTTCTTGGGAATCCCAGAGCAAGGGCATGGCACAGGCACCACAGAGTGTGCTGGGGTGGCCTGAGGGCCAGGGAAAGGGGGCTGGAGCAGGAGGGGGACCTGGCTGGGGTTATTCACTGTGGGCAGGAGGCTCCAGAGACCTCCCAGAGCTGCCCAAGTCGTTTGAGCTGGAGCACGAGAGTTTTTCCCAGCTCACTCCTGGAAGCTTAGGCAGGACCTTTTATTGGTTATATTTACACTTGCTGTGTTTAAGGTATTTTATTTTCCTTTAGTTCTGTCTCACACTGCAATAATGCTGATTTCTTTCCCTTTTGTTGGTGCCTTTTCATATTCCTACCAGAAGCTCAAGGCTGGGTAAGCCCTCCTAAGCTCAGCCTTAGTGCCAGCTCACAGTATCCCCCAGCTGCTGCTGCTGTTTGGTGCCTTTTGCTGTGGCCCAGCAAATCCAGGCTGCTGCTGCACCTTGGATAGAGAAAGGCAGAGCTGGGGAAGTGCTGTAGAGCTGGACATGGAGGCAAGACCTGCTGAGCCTCCGGGGCTGTGGGGTTCTCCCCCACCCTGAGGGCAGGGCTCGTGTGGGGGAAGCTCCAGCCTGGGAGCTCCTTACAGGAGATGGATGTGTCAGAGTACAGATGGAAAAGCTGCTGGACCCACCAGCTCCTCTCCCACCCCACGGGGAAGGCAGGGGCTCCACAGCTCCTGCAGGACGCTGGGGAAGGGGGAGCCTGTGGATCCTGGGGTGTGGAGGCACCCAGGGGGGATTGTGGGGGCAGAGAGACAGCTCTGCTGTGGCACTGGCTGCCCTCAGAGCGTGTGTGGTGTCCCTGTGTCCCCTCCCGGGCACAGCCTGTACTCCCAGCCCTGAGGGACCTGAGGACAGGGCAGGCACCGGCCCTGGCGCTGTGCCCTTGCTCCGGGCACACGGGCACCGAGTGCCGGGGAAGGGACAGGTGGGGCCAGCCCTGAGGGATGCCATAGGGCCTGACCCCACAGAGCCATGGTGAGCCCCAGCAGGCTCAGGCTCTGGGGCCGGTCCTCCTCCTGGGACAGTCACCTCGGCCAGGACGTGCCAGCTCCAGTGCCCAGGCGTGGGCACTGACCCGGCAGCCAGAGCTGGGGCTCTGTCCTGGTGCTGTCCTGGCCCTGCTGCCAGCAAGGAGGGAGGAGCGGGGTCAGGGTTCGGGGTGCTTGGGAGGGGGCAGCAGTGCCCTGCTCCCGGCTGCTCCTCCCCTGACGGGCTCTCTTGTTCCCAGGGCAGTGAACGGCTTTGACCAAGGGCCCCCCGGGCTGGGGGGCTCCCGACCGTCCTCGGCACCGGGAATGCTCCCCCTGAGTGTATGAGCCTGCAGGAGTTTGGACTTGGATGCTTTTCTCAGCCCACTACGAGAAGAACTGCTCCTGATTCCTTCCCATTCCCACCCTGCTGGAACATGACCCTGAGAGGAGACCCCGAGCCCATGGCCCTCCATGTCCTGTCAATACAGTTTGTTTTCTGCTGTTGCTGTAGTGGACGTTCTCTGCCCGGCCCCACAAGCTGCCACCCTCTGCTGTGCTTGGGGACACCGAGTCCTGCTCTGCCTGGGGACATGCCCGACCAGGCCCCTTGGCTTTCCCTCTCCTCTCCCTGAGGTCTGACAGAGCCTTGGCCACTCCTCTCACCCTGTCCCTGTCCCCTCCCAGGCCCTGCAGCTGCTGCTCTCAGGCCTTGTGGCAGTGCCCTGGGGGGGCCGGTGCTGGCCCTGGAGCCATTTGCACCCGTACCTGGCCCCAGGGGGTGGCAGCGCACTGGGGTGACCATCCCAGCCCCCCCAGGTGCCTTGGCAGGGCCAAGCATGGCTGAGCTGTTCTCCCTGGGGCTCCTGCTCTGGTGCAGGGGTGGGCAGGGCTGTGCCCTCAGGGCTGCCCCACAGCTCCCTGGCCCTGCTGGACTCGGCCTCCATCCCGCACCCGCCACACAGCGACCCCATGGGAGCTTTAGGAAGCTGCTGCTCCATCTGGCCCCGGGAACCCCCTGCCCATCACCCCTGTGCTGTAGGACTGGGCTGTCCAGCGTCACCTGTGACAGTTTGGGGCGACTGAGCCTTGTGGGTCTTTCAAGCAACACATTTGTGTGGTTTCTCTGTCCATGTGCCTCAGAGTCGGTGGATTTTTAGACTGAACCAGCAAATGGAGCCAGGGTTGGAGCTGAGGGTTCAGCAGTTACCATTCAGGGGCTCTGCAGCTCCCAGGTGGTTGAGTTATGAATGCTGAGAAAAAAACCCCACTGGCCCAGCAGTGGAGGTGGGATTGTCCCTTTGCCATTAGGGTTTGTATGGTCCTTCCTTCCTGTGCATCCTCTGCTGCATTTGACTGTTTACATTTGTTTTATTGTACATAGATTTGTAAACATAATACCTTTGCCTGAGGTCTTTGTACATAACTTGGGCTTTGTAGCTTTATTTATTCAGCCTCTCTCTGGCATGTTTCCATAGGATGTACCGTTCCACCCTGGTGCCACTGACATGATGTGGTTTCAAAAGAATGAAAACAAATGAGAGTAATCTTCCAAAAATAAAGTTCTTTTAATGTGGAATCAGTGGATTTTGCAGAACCAGTGGCCGTGGCTGTTACTTTGTCCCGCAGGGGTTTCTGCCAGGCCCAGGGAGGGGCCGGTGCTCAGGCACTGCCTCATTGCCCCCCACTCCTTCCCTGGGGAACGTGGCTCGGTGCGGGCACAGGGGAATGGGCCCGGCCAAACCTCTGCTGCTGGCCCTGAGGGGGGACACAACTATTTCAGCTGGGAGCCTCCAGCTGCCTTCCGGAGGCTTTCTGCCTCCTTAGAGCCGCTGGAAGTAGGTTCCTGTGCCCAGGAGCCGGGCTGGGGCCCTTCCCGGGGCGCTCCATCCCTTGCCGTGCCCGGGGCCGTGGCTGGGCCGCTGCTGCCTCTCTCCGGCCGCGCTCGGCGCCTCCCGGGCCCCGGGGCTGTGGCCGTGTCCGGCCCCGCACGGACACCCCGCCCTGCACAGCCCCTTCCTGCCAGCTCCTGCCAGAGCCTCAGACGCCCCCAGCCCAGTGGGGTCACCCTCCCTGCGGCCACCCCGCTGCTGCCCCGCTCCCGTCCCAGCTCAGAACCGAGCCCGGGCTGCCTGACAGGGACAGGGCCTGCCCCCATTCCAGCCGTGCCAGCGGCAGGGAAAAGCCCGCCCTTCCTCATCCCTTCTTTTCCACAGTAGCGAAGGAGGAAAAGGTGCTCAGGACTGACCCAGGTTCCATCCCGGAGCCTGGGCCACCCCTGGGCTCCAGCAGCCCCTCGGTGCGGGAGGCTCCAGCCCCAAGCCAGGCCCCTGGAGCTACAGGTCCCATGGAAGGGGTGGGAGCAGCACCCACCCAGCCCCTCTGCCTGCTCTGTGTCCTCATTCCCTCACATTCTTAACACACTCACCCTCCCTCCCCTTCCCACCTCTCTGCGGGGAGCCAAAAGCTACCACCTCAGACTCCTGCAGCTCCTGGGCCTTTCCTGCCCCAGCTCCGGGGCAGGTTCTGCACCCCAGGACCCCAAAACAGGGGATGGAACTGCTCAGGCAGGAGGCCAGACCCTGCTGCAGGCACAAGTGTGGCTGTGCCACAGCCCTAAGGGGCAGCAGGAGAGCTCAGAGCTCTCTTTGTGCTCCAGCTGGGCCCTGCCAGTGGCATTCAAAGGCAAAGGCTCATCTCGGACCAAGCCATTGATGCTGTATTTAGGTCAAAATAAAAAGAAAAAAAAAAGCAAGCAAACAAAACAGGAAGAAGGGAAAAGGCAGCTTCCAGTCATATCTCGTTTATTAAGGTCTATGCCAGCCTCGGGAGAGCTCTTCCAGTAAGTAAACAGAGCAGGCGGCCGCATCTATAATGAATAAATTTATTGTCTTACAAAAATCATTGTCTAGAAATATGGGTATACAAGAAAACAAGATATTTGCAGTCAGACGCCTGGTGGTCAACAGCCAGTTTGATTAAAAATATCCAAACACACACAACAAAACCTTTGCGACAGATGTTAAAGCTTTTAACCAAAAAGGGAAATCCATGGGTTTTGAGCATGTGGCAGAGGAAGTTTCCTAGTTAACACTGATTCGTTGTCACTAATATCAATAATACCACTTGGACTAGAGAGGTACATGATATGAAGCACAGTCAAAATTAATACATTAAATCATTGTTATATAGGCAAATTATATATGTAACGTTGTCTTAGTACTGTAGTGTCTAAGGCACTTTCTGTAATGTCAGTTTTCAGCTATTTAAACAAAAAGAACGCTAACTACTCACTGTAATACTGCTCAAAATAAAAAAAAAAAACAACAACAAAACAACAACAAAGAAAAAAGGATTCACATCCACTGGCATGTTAACTGTAGGCAGGCAACATCCATCCATCCAGGGCGGGAGCCCCGAGCCCCGGCCCCGCAGGACCCCGGGGCTGCCGGGGGTCCCGGAGCCTCCCACAGCCTGACTCGGCCTCACATTAATAAATTAGTTTTGCCTGTGCTGTGTGTTTATTTCCCACTGGTGTTCACATTATCCCAGCCTGGGTGTCTGCAGGGCCCCGGGAGCTCTGAGCACGCAGGGCTGTACAGGGGACGGGGACCCACCTCAGTGTGCCTGGACTGCATGGACACGAATGGATGGAGCAGGTGCTGAGAACACTTCAAATGGGATTGCAGGATAAAAATGGACTCTACTCACTCATCCCTACACTTCCCTCTAACACTTCCCAAGGCCGTTTTTCACAGTTCACTCAGGGGTTGTGTGCGGATCACAACAATTGGGAGAAAAGAAAGAAACAGGTGCGGTTTGGTCTTCACTGATCTGAGAGACTGCGCCCAGCCCGGGGCCGGTGAGCCCGGAGCCTGAAGGATGCTGCTGGACACAAGGCATGCACAGCCACGGCAAGGGGTCTGTCCCGGCCACCCACCCGCTGGGAATGACGCTTCTGGATTGATAAAAAAAAGTTTTATCCTTCACATGATGCTTTATAAAATGGCTTTACAATGAGTATCTGGAAAAGAGATGCACTGAACAGAGACGATCCCGGTTGTTTACTATATATAAAAAAAGCAGTTGTACCTATATCTGAAGCAGGGTACAGTGTGGTGAGGCTGGAGAGCCTTAAGACATGGTTGACCTATGATAAGGAACCTTGTAGCACATGCCGAGGGTCGTAAGGCAGCTTTCCGGCCACAAGGCAGTTCCGAGGGCAGGGCAGGGAACTCCGGGAGCTCCTGCCCGGGGCTGGAAAGGTCTCTGCATGCAGGCGGGGCCGGGCGCTACTCGGCGGGGGCGGGCGGGGCCTCGTTCACGTCGCTGCCTTTGCTCTCGGCGTCGTCGTCCGACAGCTCCAGCGAGGCGCCCTCGATGTGCAGCTGCCGCCGCCCCGAGCGGCTCGAGGAGAAGGTGATGGGTCCCCCCCTCCTGCGAACCGGGGAACAGCGCGGGGTGAGCGTCCTGCACAGCCCGGGCCAGCCCAGAGCACCGCAGGGGTTGGGCTGGGCTGGGGGAATCCTAAAGCTCAGCTCATCCCACCCCTGCCATGGGCAGGGACACCTCCCACTGTCCCAGGCTGCTCCAGCCCCAAACAATCTGGCCTTGGGTACTGCCAGGGATCCAGGGGCAGCCACAGCTGCTCTGGGAACCCTCCCAGGGAGGAATTTCTCCCAATATCCCATCTAACCCTGCCCTCGGGCAGTGGGAACCATTCCTCCTTGTCCTGTCACTCCAGGACCTTATCCAAAGTCCCTTCAGGAAGTGAAGGGTCACACTGAGATCACCCTGGCAGCCCTCCCTGCTCAGCCATGTGGGAATGGGGCAGCTCAGCCCCAGGCTGTCCATATTTCCCACAGGGAGTCTGAAATCCCCCCTCCATGCTCACAGAGCCAGAACCCTGAGCTCCAACATCTCTGGCACTCTGGCATTCCTGCTCAGTTCATACCTCACCTTAGGTTTGCAAGTCTCCAGTAACCTAAACTGCTGTCTCTATAGGAGCACCTAGCACAGACAGTGGGTTCTGTACAAAATTCCAAGGCTGCCAGGGAAGCTCAGCTCAGCTCAGCTCCAGCCAGGCCCAGCCCCTCCGTGCCCCTCAGTGTGGCTGATGGGCTGCAGAAGCCTCATCCCAGCTGACTCCCCCCTATCCCTGGCATAGACCTGGGTCCCACAGACCTGCTCTCAAGGAAACTGCTGCAACATCCCCAAAAGTGAGGGCCAGGAAAAACGGGGCCAGCACCAGCCACTGGAAGGGCACAACTGAGCCACCTCCTCTGTCACATTTACCTGTGGCTGGGTTGAACTGGCTACCCAGGGAACCTGCCAACGTAAACTCTGAGGGATTTGAGCTCAGAGGCTTTTAGGAATATCCCTGTGGAATATCTGCCAGCTTCCCTGTTCTCATCACCAGCTCCAGTTTGACCCATTCCCTCATCCCAGCAGTTCCCCAGCTGGATGTTCCCCAGGAATGATGCCCCAGGGAGGGTCTGTGGGCTCGGAGGGGCTCAGGTAAATCCCAGTCCCAGAGTTCCAGTGGCACTGACCTTAGCCTGTTTTTGAGGGTGCTGACCTCCCGGCTCAGCCCCTCGTTGGCCTCCGTGGCATCATCCAGCTCCCGCTGCAGCTTGCGCCGGGACGCGTTGGCGCGCGTGGCCTCCTCCTCGGCCTCCTCCAGCTGCCGCTTCAGCTGCTTCATCCTGGCATTGGCCTTCTCCATCTGCAGCCAAAGGCAACGCTCGGGGTCACCCCAACAGCTGCACCCCAGCCCCGCTGCCCCCGGCTGGGGATGCAGCTCCAGCCTGGAGCCGGGAACACCACAGAGCTCCCGGCTCAGGGAGAGCAGGCTGGGAATAGCCCAGCCCAGCAGAGCTCACACACACAGGGAGAACAGAATCCTTGCTGGGCTTTCTCTGCTGGTTTAACCATCGCTGCAGATTCCCTGAGGTAGTTCCATTCCAATTCCTCTTCACAAGCCCTTCCCACCCCAAGGAGGTTTTCCTGACCCACCTGCTCCTTGTACTGGTCTGCATGGCGCCGCTCATCCTCCACCTGCATGAAAACCTCCTTCAGCTTCTTCTCCGTGCGGCGCACCAGCTTGTTGGCAGCTGCTCTTTCCCTGCAACAATCCAGAGCCATCGTCTGTCCCAGTACTTGAGCACTGGGAACACGAGATCTGTCCCTCCTCAAGGTGTAACCAAGCTCCCTGAATGTGCCAGGCACCAGCAATGGAACTGATTCATGTGCCAGGGGCTGCCTGGGATGCTGGGATGCAGCTCTCAGAGCACAAAGCCTTAGCCCCGGGGCCATGTGAGTGAGGAGAGAGGGCTCAGAGGGTGCCCTCAAAAGGAGATTGGACAGAGCAGCTTTACAGCTGCTGCTTAATCAGTAACATGGTCCTGCTGCAGAACCCAGGGCACAGAAAGGGTAGAGGTGGCAGTAGGACAACCCCAGCTGCAGATGTGGGGAGGAACCAGCTAAAAAAGTGCATTTTGAGAATAGGATTGCAAGGACAAATAAATAATTCACTGTAGAAAGACTTCTGGAGAGCACAGGATTCATCTCAAACTGTCCCACCTAAGCTGTTCCTCTAAACAAGAGACTGGGATCTCAAAGGGACATTTCATCTTGTCCCAGGAAACTCCTGCAGCACCTTGTGGCTCTGGGACATCCCCACCTTGCAGAGTTCATCCAGCTGGTAGGAAGAAATTGATTCTGAAACTCCCAACCCCAGTTACTCTACAGCTGCCCTTTTAAAGTGTATCCCCTAACAGGAGTCTCCAGGGAATAAACCCAAGGCCCTTCAAACTTCCAGCATGGAACTTTCAGCCATTCAACCCCACACAGGCAACCAGGTTTTTGCCCCTTACTTGGCTTCCTGCTCGAGCTGTTCTTCGAGCTGTGCAATCTTGGCTTCTAGAGTAGAAATTGTTGCCTTGAATTTGGACTTGACAGAGCCCTCCAGTTCCTGCAGCTTGGCTTTGAGCTCCTTGTTCTGCCTCTCCAGCTGCTGCCGTGCGTTCTCACTCTTCTGGGCCGCGCTGCGCTCACCGGCCAGCTCCGAGTTGAGCGTGTCCACCTGGCAGGGAGGGGACAGGGGTCACTCAATGCCCTCAGAGCCTCTGGATGTCACTCCCAGCAGCAGCAGCTGCCCCTGGACTCACCTGCAGCGTGGTCTTTCGGAAGCGCTCATTGAGCAGCTCCATGTTGCTCTGCTCCTCCTCCAGCTCCTCCTCCAGCTGGGCAATCCGAGCCTCCAGCCGGCGCTTCTCGTCCAGCAGCGCTGACCTGCACAGGGGAAGGGGTCAGGGTGTGTCCAGAGCCCACAGAGCTCCTGGGGAGGTCACTTAGGATCAGGGAGTCCCCTGAGCTGGAAGGGATCCAAAAGGATCCAGCTCCTGGCCCTGCCCAGACCCCCCACCAACCCCACCCTGGGCAGCCCTGGCAGCGCTGTCCAAACGCTCCCGGAGCTCTGGCAGCCTCAGGGCCGGGCCCATTCCCTGGGGAGCCTGGGCAGTGCCCAGCACCCTCTGGGGAAAGAGCCTTTCCCTGAGATCCATCCTCAAACCTCCCTGCCCCAGCCCAGACTCACTTTCCAGAGGCGCTGTTGGCGATCTCGTCGGCCAGTTCATCCCGCTCCTGCTCCGCGTGCCGCCGGGCGCGCTCCGACGCCGCAAACTCCTGCCGAGGGTGGGAAACAGTCAGTGCAGCCCCAAGAAGCCCACAGCTTCTGCAAACTGTTCAGCCTTCTAACAGCTTCTGGGAAATGCTGTGAACTGGGATATCTCCAGAGGTTTCTAATGGATAAGCCAGCAGGACACACCAGCTGGATATTCCCTCACTGCCCTGGGACTGCACTGGAGTTACTCCTCCCTTGTTCCCCACACAAAGCAAGGGGAAAAAATCTGTGAAGATCAGTAACACCCAAGTCCTCAGCAGTAGGAGAAACCACTGTGCCACATGCTCTGATAGGCATGGTAAGTGTAAAGCAGGTGCTAAATTAAGCAAATGTTTTAGGTTCTCACGGAGTTCTCAGCATGAAGACAAGAGGAGAATAAAAACTGAAAAGCTTTAGCACAACAGCACACACAGCACTGAACCCCAGATTATAAATATCTTAAGTGGCAGAAACACTCAAGCATTTGCTAAGGACATTTAAATGCTCTACGAGTGCCACACTGATGTCTGAAGGCCACCAAAGTCCACCTGGAGAAGCTCGAGGCAGTGCCAGGTTATCTGTGAAGGCTCCAAGGGAAGTGTGGTGAGTCTGGGCAACTGCTGCAAGTCTTGCTCTGCAGCTAAAGCAGCCAAGAGAGGCACAGGGACACTCTGAAGCCTGACCTTGTGGCAGCACAGGGAGAGAGGGGAAGGTGAGAGAGATGCAGCAGGACTTGGAGCTCTTACATAAAGTACCTACATTGATGCCCATAAGAGAATGGGCTGAGAGGGCAGAGGGATAAACCTCCACACACACCAATGGTTCACTGAGGCCAGAGAGGGAATTGTCAATATATAAACCCTAAGAACCCATTTCAGGGCTGACACTGAGCACTGCACCCCTTAGAGACTCCTGAAGTACCCAGCACACTGTAGGGAAGCCTCAGGTGTGTTAAAGCAGCAGTAAAGCTTCCCTGCTATCCAGGAAGCCCAGACTCTGGGAATAATTCCTACAAAGCTGTAAAGAACTCAATGATGACCTGGAGCAGGGGAACCAGAGCTCTCCTGGCTCCAATTTCTCTGTCCAACTCACTACATTGTTTTTAGTGTTTTCACTCTCTGCCTTACTCTAGGAAAAAAGCCCAAATCTCTTGGATTTCCATCTCACCTCTTGCAGCTGGAGTATTTCTGCTTCGAGACTTTTGAGCTTCTTCTCACTCTCTTTGGACTGGGCAAAGATCTCATCCCTGGATGCTCGGGCCTCTTCTAGCTCCCGCTGGTAGTCCTTCATCTGAGCCTGCAGGTGGGAAGCAGGGTAAGGAACAGCCAGGCTGCATTAGGACAGTCACAAGATCCATTCTAGCAATGATGCATTTCAGCCCCTAGGAGATAAGGCTTTTCTCCCAAAGTGGCTTCATTCCACTTAAAGGCATTTCCAGTTCTTCTGTATTGTAAAAGTTCATTTTCTCATCTTTCCACCCCTCAGTGCCTGGTCTGAAATATCCCACTGCCAGACATCAAGCATTCCACAGAATTACAGAGTGGAATCTTAGCCTGAGCTGGAAGGGACCTTAATTATCATCCAGTGCCACCCCTGCCATGGGCAGGGACACCTTCCACTATCCCAGGTTGCTCCAAGCCCCGTCCAACCTGGCCTTGGACACCTTCAGGGATGTGGAAAGTGTTTTTGTGGCAGGGGGGTTTGGAATGAGATGAGCCTAAGGGTTCCTTCCAACTCAAACCATTCTGTGATTCTATGAAAGGATGAGTTTTGAGTAGAGCATAAATCCAGGTCAGATACTCTCTGAGTGGAGAGAGTGGTCAGATACTCTCTCCATGAGTGGAGTCTGATTCTCCTTGTGCCTTCAGCTGCAGCTGCACTGAATGGAAGCAGCCCTCAGGCAGCTCCCAGGACAGAACCAGCCCCCTGACCAGCTGCGCCTACCTGGAGCTTCCTGAGCTGTTTGATGGCTTCATCCCGGGCCTTGTTTGCAGCCTCTATCTGCCCCTCCAGGTCCTTCAGGTCCATCTCCAGCTTCTTCTTGGCTGCCACGGCCAGGGCCCGCTGCTTGCGCTCGTCCTCCAGCTCAGCCTCCAGCTCCCGCACCTGGCAAGCACGCACAGCATCAGCCCCTGCAGGGCCACAGGGCAGGACAGGGACCCCAAACAGCCTGCCCAGAGCCCAGGGACACCTCTCCATGGGATGGCAGCTAGGGGGAAGGCACTGCCGATGGTAAGGCCAAATCCCAAAGCAGAGACCTCTGCACTGAGCAAAAGGGAAACCCAAGGAAAGAACTCAGCATCTGGAGCTTCTCCATTCCAGCCTCCACCACAGGGGATGGCTCCGGGGCATATATCACTAACTGATGGAAAATAAGAACTAGATCACCTCATTGTGTCAAGAAAACAATGAAACCATTCCCTTTGAATGCCTGTTACTGGGATTTATATACTAACAACTTCTTTTCCTGAAACAAAACAGGAGTGTGTGAACAGCCAGGCCACATGGACTGAGCCAAACCTATGCAAAAATAAACTGAGCCAGAAATGCCACAGGTTACCAACAGGAAAGAATGTTTTGTTTTGAAGCAAATCTCCCTCCCAGTGCAAGGTCAGGAGCTCTTACCCAGTTCAGATAACAACAACTTTGTACTGCAGTGACCTTCCAAACCCTCCAGACCAGGTTTATTCCTAACATATCTCTACATTGGTGATTCTCAGATTTTGTTTTCCTGTGATAGATCTTGAAACATTGCCTGGTTTATTCCTCAACATTTAATGTTAATTTAGAACCATCTTTTCTTCCAAGCATGAAACTCTAAAGGCATTTTTTGAGGCTCCTCTGATCTCTGTGTTCCTGGAATTCTCAAGTCCAGTGAACCTGGAAGCTCTGCCATGATTTTCTGTTTAGGAATCTGTTCAGTTAATTTGAGTCTATCTCAGCATCCATGGATTTGTTCCTGGATATCAAACAGGATGGGCTTGAAAATGCATCTGAGATCTCCCTGTCTTGGGAATAGACCCAGGCAGCAACAGCCAGACCTCGTGGAGTGGTTTTGGAGGCCATGAGCAATGCCTGGTGACAGTGGCCAATGCTCAGCCAGAACTGTTCTGTGGTTTGTAGGAATTCTATGGTTTGGCATTTCCATAGGATGGAATCTTTAAGCAAAGGTTTATTTCTCTGGTAGCACAGAGGCCCAGAGTTCTGGCAAAAGACCCTCCCCTCTTCTGACTACAACACAGAGCAAACCAGACATACTTGTTTCACCAGCATCCTCTTCTTCTCCTCATTCTGTTCATCTCTGGCTTGCAGATCTCTGTCAAACTGGGCTTTCATGGCCTGCATGTTCACTTCCAGGCGAAGTTTGGCATCTTCTGTGGCCTGCAGCTCATCTTCCAGCTCCTCCAGCTGAGTCCTCATCTCCTCCACCTGCTGCTCCAGGGTTCTCTTGGACTTCTCCAGCTCGTGGACCTAAGGCACAAACCCTGATCAGAGCCTGTCCTGCAGGGACCTGGCACCAGCAGCTTCTAGCAGCAGGACAGGTCAGTGCCTGCATTTGGGGGCACCCAGAGCTGGACAGTGAATCCCAACAGGCAGAGCAGCAGCTGGGGGCTGAGGCAGAGGCCCCCCAGTGTCCGTGCAGACCCATGGCCCTCACCCAGGCCTGGCAGAAGGGCAAATCTGCTTCTTGGATACTCGTGTGGGGCTGTGACAGGGCAAAGGCCACCAGGGAAGGGCAGGGGGCCTTTGCTGCTGCCTCAGCTGGGTGCAGGAGGGAGGACACTGAAGGATCGCAGTTCTGCTCTGCCTTCACTTCAACCACATCCTACAACTCAGCGTGACCAAAGGTAACAGAAATCCTCATTATCCCTCATTTACTCACAAAAATACACCCAGCAACACAGAAATGAGGAAATGGCTATCCCCATCTATCAGAAAAGCAACATGTAACCAGCTCTGTCTGAGCACAGTCTCACCTCCACTGATCCAGAAGAATAAAACTGACATTGGGAATCCTCCATGCAGAGGGTGAGAACACAGCTTTTGAAGAGGCCTGATGTTAACAAGAACCAGCCCCTTATTGTGGGCATTAATTCCTCTAGCCTTTTGGGTCAGCTTCAGAAAGTTGTGTTCTTGTACCACAGACCCTTCTGGAGCCAGGGAGCTCCCCCTGTCATTCCCAGAGTGGAACCACACTTACATTCTTGCCCACATCATCTTTGGAGCTCATCAGATCTTCCATATCTGCACGCAGCTGCTTGTTCTGCCTTTCAAACTCCTCCTTGGCTTCCAGGGCCTCCTCCAGGGCCCGAGCCAGGGACAGGGCTTTGGTTTCCTTCTCCCTCGCCTCTGCCTCAGCACGGTCTCGCTCCTCTGCATACCTGGCAGAGATGTTCTTTTCTTCTGCCAGCATCTGAACATAAGAAACAATTAATCCATCTCTTAAGCTCCACAATGAGGTCCTTCCTGCCTCAGGTGTTTTATTCAGGAAGTGGTTCATGCTCTAAGTTTAACTGGCCTTCAGGAGCTGTCTGGCCCCTCAGGCATGATCAAAGTGCCAGTAAGAGAACAGCTACAGCTCCTCTGGGAGAAGAGGAAAGCAAGCTTCTCATCAAGACTCAAGTTTCATATGATTTCCATCTTTCACTCTTCAGATCCTTTTTTAGTCTACCTTGAGGGATTACAATAAAACCCTTAAGTTTTGTTTCAGCTTAATTCTCTTTTTGTGTATGAAGAGCTGATTACTCGATCTAACAAGCCTCAGAGATGGCATATGGCTCACAAAATTGGGAGTGACAAGTTCCTCTAACAAAGGCCAGCTGCCCACAGGATTATCAGTAACCACAGCACACCTTTCAGACCCTTCTTTATAGAAGGCTCATTTCTGCAGCAATGCTAAAAACAAGATGCTGCTCAAAAATCCTAAAAAGCCAGGAAGATGACGGGAGACTGGAGTACCTGATCAAACTTCTTCTGCTTTTTCTCCAGGTTGGAGACAATCTGGCGCTGGTGATCCAGATCCACCATCAGGTCATCCAGCTCCTGCTGCAAGCGGTTCTTGGTCTTCTCCAGTTTGTCATAAGCCAGAGCCTTCTCCTCCAGGCGCTGGCTCAGGGACTCCATGTCCTTCAACAGCTTCTTCTTAGTCTCCTCCAGGCCTTCAATGGTTCCCAAGTCATCATCCACCTTCTTCTTGGCCTCAGCCAACTGAAATCCAATAAAAGCCAGTGCAGTCCCTTAGTGCCTCACCAGAGGGAGGGAAGGCACCCAGGGGCCAAATGCAAAAGCAGGAACAGATGTTGCTGCAAGCTCAGGGAACACGAAAACTGGGAGTTTCCGGGGTGCTCAGCAGGGCCAAGCCCTGCCCCTCACAGATCCCTGCACACATCATTACTGCAATGGAGAAAGACCACAGGAATCTTCATTCCTGGGGCTGGGGGAGTTGCATGACGTGTTCTCCAAAGCCCTGGGACACCAGTGTGGGACACCTCACACAAGCCTGCCCCCCACAGCAGCTTACCTGGGCCTGCAAGGCCAGCATCTGTTTCTCCAGGTTCTTCCTGGCCTCCTCTTCCTCCTCCTGCTGCTCCTGGAGGTTGTTCTTCTCCTCTTCCAGCTGCCTTATCCGGCTGCTGAGGTTGAGCTTCTGGCGGGTTTCCTCCTGGAGCAGCTCCTGGAACACAGGCACGGGCAGAGCTGAGTGTGCTCTGAAACCCCCACAACTCCACACATGGAGCTCCAGGTTTATTTTTCTCTCAGATTTTGGGACAAGGACATGCTTTTTATGAAGACATCTGTTATCTGGGTTTTCAAAAAGCCACTGACCATTCATTTTGGGCACTTTTAAACCTTCATAAAGCATATTTCTGATCAGGGAATTCATGCCAGAGTCTGTTCTAGAAGTTAATAGATGATGCTTTTTCATCTTCCAAGGGACTAGCAAAGAAGTCACCTTCAAAATGTATTTTTCCTTTTTTCACACAAACATAGAGCACCTATTTTAAACCACCTGGGAAGAACATGGGGCAGCAAGTCCTGCAGTGGCACAATGCTTCCAGGTTTTTCTGCATTGCTTAAATACAAAGGTCACTTTAAAGGTGGAAACTTCTGTCATAATGAAGTAATGAAAGGTGTAATGTAACCCCCATCCCATNCACCATTAGAACTTTCATACAGGGAAGATAAAATGCATTGAAGTCATGAATATCTGCAGAAAGCTGCAGTTTCTTAATTAAGAACCAAAACCTGACAGTTTGAACTCCAGCTGTAAGAATTTGAAGCTGTCAGTAGAAGACAGGGTTTTGTTCCTCATATACCCCAAGGATATTGACATTAAATTCTACCTGGAGAGGGTTTTTGATTTGATTTTTATCTCCCACACAGATGTAAAAGAGAACTACCAACTATCACACAGTGAAGCTCAGATAATGAAAACTTGGTTCCACATGTAGGTGAGCCATCCCAATCCATCCCATTCCACTGGACTGAACAGGAATTCAGCTTCTACCCAGGGGACTTTCCAAAGCAGGAATGGGAATGTATTTTCTGTTAGCAGTCAGCATTTCCCCGAGGAGCAAAGCTCCCGTGCCAAGCTCAGCCTCGCTGCACACACACCTGGGTATCCTGAAGCTGAGATTCCAAACTGGCTGCATCCTTGGCAAACTTGATGCCTTTCTTCTCTGCCTCCTCCAGGAGACTGGAGACATTATCCAGCTCATTCTGCAAAGCAAGTAGCACCAAGGTAACAGCACAGCCCCAGCCCCACTGTGAGCTGGAACTGCACACACAAAAACTCAACAAATTTCAGGTATGGCCAGACAGCAACGGAGCCCAGCAGACAGAGAGAAACTAAAAATACTGAGGTGTGGCTGCAGAACTGAAGCTGAATATCAGTCCTGAAGTGCAGTAACAACACAAGGATTATGCTATTAAGCTCTGATATTTAGCACAGCACCTTGTTCTGATCCCTACATTCACACTTTAATGCTATTTTAATTCTAGGACCATATATTTCATGCCAGCATTAATTCAGGGATTATCAGGGAGGCAGCTGGGTTTAAAGCATCACTGCAAGAGAAGAGGTTACTGCCAGGTGCCAGGGGATTATTTTGGGCTACACTACTTTTATATACAGAGAGATACAGCCTGAAAGCTTCCTCCACAGAGAACTGGGCCATTCCCTTTTTGAAGTGCTTCAGCTGGATTTACCTGAATCCTCATGGCTGTGGTTCAGAATTCAGCCATGGCTGCGTTTTCCCTGTTTGCTCCATTTCCCAGAAAAATGGGCCTGTGCTTGCAGTCCCTCCCTGCCAAGCTCCCAGCCTGGAGCACAGAAGCAAACCTGTGGCCACCATCAGCTTTTGCTCAGACCTGTGGAAAAGCTCAGCCCAATGGACTCAGTTCCACAGCTGTATTCCAGCTGGGCTGTGCACAGCTCCTCCCTACAGGATTTGCTCTCCAGGATGGAAGCCACATCCCTCACAGCCACTGTAACTCTTGCACAGCCCAGGACATTCAGGATTAATGTCACAGCTGTCCAATGTCTCCATCTGAGACACATCACCACTTTAAGGCCTCCCAGGTCCATGAGAGCCCTTGACTGAGGTCACCTCCCACATCATCCATGGCCATTTCTGCACATGGTTACACAACTTGGGAGTTCCTTGCTTGTTTTCCAGGATTTTGGGGCTTGCAGAGCCTTACCTGCAGCTTGTTCGCCTTCTCCGCCAGCTCCACCCTGAGCCTCTCCCCTTCTGACACCTTTGCAGTCAGCTCCTGCACCTGAGCATCGAGTTTCTTCCTCTTGTGCTCAGACTCTGCCTTGACCTGCTGCAGCACCTTCACCTCGCAGGCCAGCTCCTTGTTGTCAGACTCTAAGCCTTGCTTGTTCTTTTCAAGGTTTGCCTTGAACTAGGAAAGACAAAAGGGAAGAAATTCAACACTTTGTTAAAGGTGAGGATTTTCTGCTCAAAGTGATGCTGCAGATCAGGTTCCCGTGTTCAGAGAGAAGCCAAGAGCTCAGCAAGATGTGAGCAGGGAGTTTTTGAAATGCTGCTGTGTGTGTCAGGTAAACTCAGAGTGAATTCGGGGTGTTCCTCTCCCAGAACCACAGGTAACTGTGAGGACCAGGAGAGGCAGGATCTGGGATGGCAGCACTGGAAATGACTGTTTTGGTAGCACTGCAAGGAGGAAGGAATGTGCCCATTAACAGATCAGCATGGCTCATCTCACAGAAATAAAAGGGAAGGTATGAACCAAAGCTGCCCTGATTTGAGTAGGCAGAGCAGCCTGGAAGTGCAGAACAAAGCAATTCTCAGCACTGACATTTGTCAAAAGCCTTTTTAAAAAGCAGTAATTGGCATAAGGGATGTTGAAGTGTCATTCCTGCTGTCTCACCAGAACTGACACCATCTTGTCACAGGAGCTTTGTTTCAGATTGCAGGGTATTTTTCTATCTTTTCATGCTCTTATTGAGAACATTTATTGAATAAGGAGCACAAGACATGCAGAAGACTTTTAGGTGGATAAAGCCAGTGAAAAACAGTCTAACTACATTTCTCACCTAATTAAAAATACTAAGAAATCTTGTGAAGTATTCCCTACATAAAAACATCCCTACAGGACATGAGCTGTCCACATACACATTTGGCATGACCACAACTATAATTTCCAGAACTGGAGACTTCTTCTTGTGGCACTGTTGGAATAATTCTCCTTCAGAACAAGAGCAGGAGCCGTGTGATCCACCTGTGCCTCCTGCTGCCTGCTCTGGTGCTGCTGGCCAGAGGACACAGCCCAGATGTGTTGCTGAACAGCTGCAATATTGTCACACCAGCAGGATAAATCTCAGCTGCAATTGTGATGCATTTTTAGAGGACAGCTGAGCTCTGTGATCATGGAAAACCTCAGCTCAGGTGCCATGGAAGGAACCATGCCACCTCTGGTACTTAGAAAAACCCCTGAAGCAGAAAGTTTATTTTCTTCTCACCCTTTTGGCCTGTTCAAGCTGCTCAGAGAGTTCCTCCAGGGCAGTGGCATGCCTCTGCCTGATCTCCTGGATCTGGGCTTCATGGTTTTTGGTTTCCTCTTCAATTGCTTTCTTCAGTTCAGCCACCTCCTGCTCTCGCTTCGTCCTGAAGGAAGGGTCACAAAAAAATCGACATTTCAGCCTTTTGTAACTCAAAGGTGAATTCCAATGGTGCCTTCTTACACAAACCCTGATCCTACCTCAGCTCTTGCTGTGCTGCAGTGGTGTCCAAAGTATCTTCCAGTTCAGTTTTTAAAGCCTCCAACTCTTCACTCAGATCCCTTTTCTGCTTTTCTGCCTTGTTCCGTGACGCCTTCTCAGACTCCAGATCCTCCTGGAGCTCTGCAATCTGAGCCTGCAGCTCCCTGATCACTTTCAGTGCATTGTTCTTCTGAACTGCTTCTTCATCCCCTCTGTCAAACAAGGCACCACAGTTAATGAGATTTCACCTCCTCTCAAAACCTTCCACTTCAAATTATCTACAAAAATATCTTCACTCTTCCACTAGAATAAAATAAATGTAAAAAATTATAGACTGGTTGGGTTGGAAGAGACCTTAAACATCATCAAATTCCCACCCCCTGCCCTGGGCAGGGACACCTTCCACTAGCCCAGGTTGCTCCACGCCCCATCCATGCTGGCCTTGGACACCTCCAGGGATGGATAACAGATACCACAGATAAAACCCCACAGTTATTCCCAAGACCCACCCCCCCAGGTGCACTATCAGAATGATCAAGCTTTAGTTTACAGCCAAGTATCCCAATTTTGCAGATCTCAACACTGCCCAGAAATGTTCTAGCTGTAGAATTTCCTCTTCCTGCCCAATATACTTTAAAAATCCAGATGATTTCAGCTAACGTGGGACTGGAGGAGTATCACACAGACCCACATAAAGTCTGTTCTGCCCAGCACTTTGTTAAGACCCACTGAGAAATCCACATTTTTCCCTCCTGAGGCTGAATTTTGGGAGATTAAAAAAGCTTCCAGAGCCCAAAAACTGTTACATCACATGAAACTTCTTTTGGCAGGTCTGTGGAGCAAGGATGCTGAGCCATCACTGAGTTCCTTTAAATGTCTGAGCACAGCACAGGGGCCCAAAGCTGCTGTTCCAGCACTGCCAGCTCTGACTGCAGCCAGGTGAAATTCCCACACTGACCTGGCCAGGGCAGCCTGCAGCTCCTCCTCCTTTTTGGCCAGCTGGATCTTCAGCTCCTCAATCTGGGCTTGCAGCTCAGCTATTTGGTCCTGCAGATCTGTTGTCTCCCCATCCAGTTTTCTTTTAGCTTTTTCTAACTCTTGGCGGGTCTTCTCCTCCTTTTTTAGGCGTTCTAAAGGAAGCAAAGAATTGAATTCATGTGGAATTGTTTCTCTTGTCACCCCCATGGGGTTTGGGGTGGCAGGAAGGGTGGAAAGTTTAATTTATGCTGCCTCAATTCTTTCTCCAGTCTTCAGAAAAATAAAATAGCCAAGGACAACTGCATGATTTAGTCAGAAAGTCAGGGGAAAGTCTGTGACAACTGTGAGTAGTCTGAGATGAGGCAACAGAAACATCTCAGGAGAAAATAAGGAGTGGGATCTGACAGCAGCTTGAGCTGTTAGGCCAGATAATCCCAGACATCAGCACTCAGAAAGAAGATCAACTATGGACTGGAACAAATGCTGGCTTGCATGGCTTTGGGAGGGCTAGGCCAGACTCCAGAAGGTCTACTGGAAAACAGCACAGCTTAAAGCAAACTGGAATAAACCATTTTTGCAATCATCTGTGCTGATTAATCACATCCCAGCAATTAATCACATCCCAGCAATGTTCAGCAAAACACTGTGACCCTGAGAGCCTCCCCCCAGCGATTTACTTGTGTGGCTGAGACACTCCTGCCCTCAGGAATTCTTTGGGACATCTATCCATGGCAGTGCCAATCACACACTTCCTTGGCTCTGGTGGCAGTCAGACAGATCCTGGCTGTGCTGCCCACAGCAGCTGAGAGATGAGCAGGGCTGCAACAGATCTCAGCCCCAGGAGGTTTTGCTGAGCAGAGCCTTAGCCCAGTTCTAAAGGCACTGGCATACTTTTGTATTTATTTATATTTATTAAGAGGAGTTATTAACTTGTTCAATACTTTGTGGGTCCTCAGGGCAGAGATTTCCCTCTCACCCTTCCTAAGCCTCCTCCTGGACCAGAATCTTTGTCATGGAAAGGGAGCCATGGTCAGGAATCACCTCAGAGCCACCCCGGGCTCTTTGGGATTTTCCAGACAACCCAAAGTAACACTGCTTTTCTCTGAACAGTTTCACATTCCAAACGAATTGTAATTTTCCCTCTGTTTTTACATTTAGTTCCTGGTGAGTGACAGCATCACAGGACCCAATTTTGTAATTGAGAAAGTTTCACAGCAAACTGAATTAATTTTTTTCCCCCAAATATCAGTGCCTAGCAGTGCCAAGACTCTAGCAGAGAGAACTTAATGGCTTCTTGAATCATCTCCAAGAGTAAATATCATTTTACTCTGCTTTCCTAGCCAAGAAATTGCATGCCTTAAATATAGGCTTCAATTTCCACTTCTAAGGTCATCAGTCTGGGGATGGCTCTGTAACCAAACACATCTGTCAAGTTCCTGGTCTTGATTTAAGCACAGAGCTGCTCCAGCATTATTTTCCAGTGAGTAAAGCTTTGCTTAGACCCATCTTAAGGTCTCTGAATGCAACTGTTAAAGACAAGGTTCATCAATCACTGCCACCCCTATTAGTTCAATACCTTCCTACACAGATAAGGTAAAACTCTGATATTCTTCCAGAAGCACATCAGCCTTAAAATATGTAGCAAGACAGGCCACAACACACCAAGTGCAAGAACTATTCCCAAATTAGGGCACAGAGAGCAACTTTGTCTTATTATTTTGCAACTTTGACTTGGCAGCTCATTAATGTTGCACAGTATCTACAGTAGTTTAAAAAAACCAACATAAAACCAAGAAAAGCTGCACATGGGGCAGGTTCAGCTGGTGACAACACTGGCAGAACAATCAGAAACAAATGGAACCATTTTAGATGGAATCACAGAAAGGTTTGGGTGGGAAGGGACCTTAAAGCTCATCTCAATCCAATGAGGACACCTCCCACCAAACCAGGCTGCTCCATAAAAATAAAGCATTGTAAAATCAAATATATCTAAAAATATAAGGCAGATAAAACATTAGGAAAAGCAAAATAATTGAGATTTGCTTATTAAAACACAATCCTGGAAGCCTAAAGAGTGCCTGCTGCCATTCCTACAGGAATCATTGCTCTGTGTTAGAGAAAAGTGGGAAAAGCTCCCCAGGAGCCAGGATGTTTTCCCTTGGGGCTAATGGATACAGGCCACAGCAGGAATTTCTGAGTGTGTCTGTAAAGGAAAGGGATTCTCAAAAATGAAAACCTGACAAGTTCAACAGGAGAGAGACTGAGCAGCCAGAGTCTTGCAAGAGACACACATTTCCTTCAGGAATTGGCTGAGAGAGCAGCTATGGAGTATCTGCAGCTCAGGTTGCACTTCACAGGCTGAGCAGACCCTGCACTCCCTGTCCCAAGTGATCCATTCCCTCCTGGCACCATGTCCAGGCTGCTCCCAGGCCATTCCAGGCAGAACAAACCTTCCAAATCAGTGATCATCATTTCCTGCTTGTTCTTCAGTTTGGCCAAGTTTTTGGCTTTTTCTTCTTCTTCAGCCAGCTGAGAAGAGCATTCAGCAATCCGATCCTCCATCAGCTTCTTTTCCTGGGGAGCAGAAAGAAACAAAAAATAATTTGCTGAACTCAACTTGAAGAGTCCCAAAGCAATGCAAATAAAGGAATGTACAAAACCCATCAGGGGGTGTCACAGAGCCCATCTAATGTAGATTTCATTTCAGTGACTGTCAGTGTTAAGTATCAGCTGGAATTGTGTGGAAACATGAACACTTATTTTCCAGGAGAGACCTGGAAATCAGCACACAGGAGGCCTGGCTTAAGGGCAGCATTGGAAATCTGTCTGCAAAGAACAATGGCAGCTATGAAGAGTTTTTCCAGGTCTAAGATTTGGGAGAGTCACAATGCTGGGAAAGTGCATGACCAACTCCCTCTGGAAAGTCAGTCCAGACTCATCTGCAGGGTCTCAGCTCTGCCCTCTTCACAGACCTCAGGTGTCCAGGTGCAAATGTCACAGATCCTGTGCCAGCAGCTTTGAGAGCTGTCCCCTGGCATCAGCACCCTGCTCTCACCTTCAGAAATTTGGAATTTTGGTCCTCCAGCAGCAGGATCTCCTCCTCCATCTTCTTGATCTTTGCTTCAGCTGTCACTTTTTCAAGCTGCAGCTTCTGCCGAGCTCCCTCCTCCTCATCAAGCTGTTCCTCCAGGTCCTGGGAAGAGAGAACTGCATCTGTGCATCTTCCAGGTTACCCACATGGTAACAGTGATTTTTTTTTTTAACTTGGTGACAGAGATGTGTTATTGTGAAAAGCCTCTTGCCCTAACACACACCAAACCCACATTTCCTTGGTAGATCCATTTGCAGGACCAGTGATCTGGTAAGGAAATTAAGGGCCACAGGATACACATGGAGTTTCTGATGCTCTGAATTCCAGCTTTGGGTTCCAGCTTTTGGGCTGTCTAGGAAACACCCACTCACTTCCACAATCTTTCACCTTCCTAATTCCCACTATAAAATAAAAAAATCTGTCATTCATGACAACCAAATCAGATCTCAGCCAAATCAGGCTTTTTCTGTCAGAGACTTCCCAGCACACTGCACCTGAATGGGGCACCTGGTGGGAAAATGCCAGGATCTGGGAAGAGATTCCACGAGAAACAGCTCTTCTTATCTCAAACTCACAGCTGAGACAGTTCAGTTATTGGCACAAAGAGTTAAAAAGCAATAATGCACTGTGCTTCTGAGGGTCATTTGTGGGTTTATAAATATCATTCATTTAAATAGGATTAATGAACAGTTATGAAAAGGCATCAAGAGCTGTGAGAAGTGGAATTTATTTCCTCTTCAACTCCTTTTAATATTTTGAAAGACAGGTAAGCTCTCAGCTACTCCCTTGCTTGGGGACACCATTATTTAAAAGGAAGCATCTAAATAATCTGATTTTCAAAAAAACCTCAACCACGTAACTTGGAGGAAGGCATTGTCTTAGTAAAGTGAAATGAGGAATATTCTTCATGATATTCACTGCAATTCAGTCAAAAAAGAACATTTCTCTCACAAGTGACACATCCCATCAGTCTGTAGTCATTCCTGGTTCCTGACCTCTCAGCAGGACTTTGCTACCTTTAATTATCTCTCAGGGCATCCTGACTTTCTGTGCTCAGCCTTGTTTGCCTGGAGACCACACAAAGCTCATCACACTGAACACAGGGAGAGAAGGAAAAAAAAAATCATCTTATTCCACTCAGGAGCCAAATTCCTGTGTCCTGAAGAGATGCTGAGGGAGTTTCCCCATCTCCAGTCACTGAGAGCTATACCTGGATGTGGCCCTGCATTTTCTTCTTCTCATTCTGCAATATTTGGTTTCTTTCCTCCTCTTCTTCGACCCTGGACTCCAAATCATGGAGAATTTCTTCCAACTCTTGCTTTTTGGCAGCCAAGCGAGCCCTCATCTCCTCAGCCTCTGCAAAGAGCTCTGTCTCAGCCTGGAGCTGCTCTGCAAGGATGTTCTTCTCCTCCAGAACCTGCAAATACAAAAGGCAGCAAAGCCTTACAAATGTCACCTGGGAGTCTCTCGTGAGAGATCCCACCTGTGACAGCCACAGGGGTATTAAAGGCCAAGTTTTGCTCTAATTCCTGACTCCCTGGTCAACACCCCAAACCAAAGCCTGTCACGAGAGGCTTTAGCAGCAGCTTTGGCTCCAGCACTGTTTCCTGGACTGTTCCCTGCACTGATCCCTGCACGAGTGGCCCAGCAGTGCCCTGGGCTGGTCCTGGCACTTGCAGTCACTGGAACCTCTGGCCAGTCCCAGTCCCCAGCCCTGAGGATGCCACTTGGCACTGGGCATGGAGCCACTGAGTGCCACTCCTGGAGTGCTCCCACCCAGCCCTGAGCTCCACATCTCTCCAGTTAGAGACCAGGATGCCCTGTGGGACAGTGCCACATGCACAAGTCCAGGCAGGTGACACCAAAATTGCTCTTCCCTTATCCACCAAACTTTTGCCATCACAGAAAGCCACCAAATCTGTGGCTGGTGTTTGCCCACAGCTTGCCCAGCCCAGGCACAGGTGCCACAGCCACTGAAATCCTCCTGGCAACCAGGAAAGGCCACAACATAAGGTTCAGTTTTGCTACCATGTTTCTGCATCCCTGGAGAAACAGCTCGTGCTGTACCTTCCCATTCCATATTCCAGCAGAGAGGGAAGCAGCTCACCTGATTCTCTTTTGCTCCCTAGCCTGGCTCCCTCACATGGGACAGAGCACAACTCATGTCCCCCATATCAAAAGCTGGTCCTGCACACAAACCTGCTGATGTTTCCTTTCCATTTCCTCAAGTTCTGCTTCCACTTTTGTTTGTTTTTCTTTCACCTTCATCAGCTCCTCATCCTTGGCTTGAAGTTCTTCTTCCTGACGAGTGACCTGAAGAAGAGGCTTCACCTGCAAAGGTTTGAAATGAAGGACTGAGACCCTGCACTCATCTGTTTATAGGGGAATAAAACACAACAGAACAGAACAGGAGGAACCTTGGTGAAGACTCTCCACCACTGCCAGTGCCTCAGCTTCAAATATGCAGCACAATTCCTCTGCAGAATTTTCAGTGCACTAAGCTGCTGCTGCTTCTTTGCAAAGGCCCTGAAGACAGAGCAAAACAGTTTGTGTTAAATCCAGCTGACCATCATTTAATCTGTAGGTTAACAACACTTGCAGACCATAAATAGGCTTATTTATAAGTTTCAGTAACCTCTTGCTCCTATAGTCAGAGCAGGAGCTGGATTCACCATTTCCAATAATTAAAAATGCTGTTTGCTCTTACTCTCAACAGCCTTTTTTCTTGAAAAGACAAAATCAGAATGGATTAGCTGCTTTAATTTTTAAAAAGCAGCTTTCCAGAGTACTTCCAGGAACCTCCAGTGGGGCACAAAGGAATTTGCAGCCGCTGTGAAGGGCTGTGTGTGCCACAAAGCCAAGAGTAAGGAAAGCAGATATTGTTAAGGAATGAAGGTGCAAATTCTTCCCAGGCAAAAATCCACTTAATACCCAGGATACAACTACAGCTCCTCAGGCAACACACCCAGAAAATCTCCCCTGAAATGGAAGTTTTAATGCAGAGCTCCCTATCAGAGAGGCTTGAGTGACCCAAAGGAAGGTCCAGTCCCAAGAGCACACTCACTTCCTGGCCAGGTATCCCCTGCACACTGCCTGGAAGAAGATGATGATGTCGGTGATCTTCAGGTCCCGCTCTTCCTCCAGATGTGCCAGGACTCCAGCCCGGAAGAAGATCTTGCTCTGTCCAATTCTGTACAAGTTGGGGTCCAACTCTAAGGCTCTGATCTAAACACACAAGCAAAGATGTTGCTGTTACACCAAGAAAAGGACCATTTTGGGGAATTTTTTGATGTTTTGACAGTATTTAGTTATGAACACTCACCATACGCTCGCAGGCCTGCTTACCATCCATGAAACCTTTGGGAATTGCATTGGGGGTGAGGATCTCATACCTTTAAGGCAAATGAAAAAAACCGAAACATTACATTCAACAATAAGCAATGTGATTTATAGTATAAATTTATAGCATAAACTGTAGTGACAAGTGCACAGTTAGGGAATTGCCCCAGGAAATTTTTCCAGCAGCCAATAAGGGATTGTTTCCCCTTCCCTACTGTCTTTAGAATAAACAGCAGTAGTTAAACACTCCAAGTTCAAGGCCTCACCCACAGGTTTTGATTTGCTTTGAGTTGGGTTGGGGGAGGAGGGAGGAGTGTGGGGTCTTCAGTTATTTAACAAGGAACTTCAGCTCCAAGGAAAGCCTGTTCCTGCTGTTACCTCTGCCTGAATTCCTGGAACACTATCCTGTTTGGGAATCCTTGCCGACAGATCCTGATTCCTTCCAGAACCCCGTTGCACCGGAGCTGATCTAGGACCAGGTGTGGGTCCAGTTTTCCAGCCTGGACAAAACAGAACAAGGACCATTTTAATTTATATTTGTGGAAAACTGTAATTTCAGCGTTTCAGGCTGCTCTCCTAAGGCAGCTGTGTGAATCAGGGGGTGTGCAGGGAATTCTGAGAGGACACTGCTCAGCGTGGCACCTGCGACAGCCAAACTGTGACTGGAAGAGGAAGGCCCAGCCAGGATGCAGGACTCAGTGCAGGTGAGAAGTGACAAAAAGCAAGAAGGAGGAGAAGCTTGCAGCCCTTACCCTCTTCTCATGGTTGGGGATGATGCAGCGCACAAAGTTGGGGTTGGTGTTGCGGAGCGTGGCCATCAGCTTGGTGAGAGACTCCTTGTAGAGCTGCCCCACGGTGCGGAACATGCCCTTCTTGGTCTTGTAGGCAGAGCCAAAGGCCGTCTCCGTGATGCCGGTGACCTGGTCCAGCCCCACGATGCGATCCACTGGCAAGGACAAGAGGGGAGGGCTGAGTGGCCCGGGACTGGCAGGACTGGGCTGGGCTGGGCTGGGCTGGCGGAGCTGCGGGAGGGGAGGCAGCGGAAGCTGGGCGGGACAAGGCAGCCGGGACACTGCACAAGCTCGGGGACACAAAGCCACAGACTCATCCAGCACCAGAGTGCAGCTTCAGGAGGTACAGGCTGAAATATCCAGCTCTTTGCTTGCAGTTCTACATGACCAGGAAAGCTGCTTTCTGTGTTTAAGTCAACTTTATAGAGATAAAACTCCCAGCTTCCAGGCAGCTTTTCTATCTGAGTTCTTAAAATGCACAATATCCAGGCTGAACGTTTGGAATTACACATCTGTGCATGTGTGCTTAAAATGAAGAGTCACTTATGACAATGAGATAGATTAAACCTGAGTTTAATTCATGTTTTAATAGAAATTTACAGAATAGTTGGAAATTGTGTTATTTCAGTGATGAGAGGGGGGAAAAGTATCTGCCAGACTTCTGCTCATCTGCTATTTGGAAGAGTTCTTCCCATTTTTAAATATACCTGCAAAGAGCTCCCTACCCAAAAGACAAATTTCAAACCAGGAAAACTCCACACCAAAGCACTTCAAAGCTGCCATAAAGCACCACAAGAGAGATTTTTCTTTGATTTTACTGAACATTTTGGGTAAGGATCTCAAGGGTTTGTTTTTCAGAAGCACAATGAGAAATGTGACTGCCATCATTAAAACCTTGAAGGTGAGTCCATGTGCAAGTCAAGAATTATGTAAACAGTTCACTAAAAAAATACACAGGTGGCTTAACACCTCAATAATTACAGCTGGTGCTTCTCAGGACTGAGCAAATCCCAGCATTTGTGGCTTCCCCATGAAATCCAAGCTGGTCAGCCAGAAACAAGCAACTACTGGTAGGCTAAAGCTTCAATTGTTATATTATCTTCAAATTCATTTAAAGCAAAGCAGAGGGAATTATGCTTTGCTACCAGAATTATCTGACAAATAAGTGACACTATTTAACTTCTTCCTAAATTAATTCAACTGGTCAAAGGGCTATTAAAAATAAAGGAAAGGAAGATTAAAAGCAGGAAAACACAGGGCAGCAAGTTTGAATAATCAGCTCTAAGTCCTGCATGTAGAGTAGAGCCCAGATCCTCCACAGGGTTCTGAACACAAGAATTAAACTTTATTAGAGAAATAAGTAGGTGGCAAGGTGTTTATAATATCAAATCCCAAATATTTCTTTTGAAGCAGAATTCCATCCCAAACCAGACATGGGATAGAGATTACAGGGAATCAGTTTTATGGAGGATGAAATGATTGCCAATATCAGAAACCTGCACCCACCAGGTCCCACTGAGGGCTGCAGCCACTCAGCTTTTTTTCACCGTGTACTTTCTACAGTTTGGCAAACAGACCTGACCTTGCACAGTTTTGTTTTGCTCCTGTCTGTGCTCCAGCTCTAGGAGGGTGATTTTTATTTCAAACAGGATTATTGGAGTTAAATGTAAGCTCTGCCTCTGGGTTTAAAGCAAACGTGGAACTGCATGACCAGACCATCACCCGCTGCTGAAGCCCCTGGAACAAAGCTCTCCAGAGATTCCTTTAGGGACACCACTGGTTCCCTCAGGGGTGGGAGGTATGAGGAGCGGTGAAAGATAAACCCAAAATCTGAAGGCACAACCTTCACATCCATGTGTTTCTAAACTTGGGCAGAGGAATGCAAAAAGGCTGAAGAGGTTGAATTAAATGTCTAAAGTGTTCTTAAAGACATTCCAAGTGCATTTCTTGATTTCTAAATACCCCAGGAAACATCTGCAGCTTATATACAAAGAGGAATATTAAAATTAAGAGGTTTTTAAATAAAAGAACAATTCCAACAAAGAAGTTTATTTCACTTTCTACCCCCACTAAAACTGCAGCACTCATCCTGATACTTCGAAACATTCTCGAGCTCTCCTCCCAAAAGGACACAGCCACATCCTAAAACATCCCAGAGTTTTGTCAATGTTGGACTGCAGAAAGAAGCTTGATAGTGTAACAAAGCTTTTGCATTCTCTCAAATGCTTGGAGCTACCAGAATTGTCACTTAGAGGCAATTCTACATCTCCTCATGGAACCAGGAAGCAACAGACCTTTCCATCTGCAATGCAGAACTGGAGATGCTTTGTGTGTGTGCAGCAGCAGCTGGACAGGAATGCACTGGGGGCCCCATGGGGGCTGGGGGGTTTCACCTAAATTCAGCATGAAATGAGAAGTTCATGCAAGCCTACGAGCAAAAATGGTTCTCCTGGAGGTACAACAGCCCTGCCTTTAGTAGGCCTAGTGTTTTGTATCCATTCACCTGGTGGCTCATGAAGACCAGAAATATTGTCATAGAAACAGGCTCTCTGAATATTCTGAATCTCTAAGGCAGAGAAACAGCAGAAACAGAAAGACAGAAGAGCAGATACACAAGACACTTGAGTTAGTAAAAACAACAGGTTCATCAATTGCAAACACACTTCACTGTGCTACAAGAGCAGTCAGGCCACAACATATCCCATGCACATTTCACTGTCTGTGGGAACAGGGTTTGAGTACTTGGACCTAAACTCCATTGCTCTGTGTGTGTCCTCCAAGGGAAAGCAGCAGACCCCAGCCAAAAACTTCTTTACAGATTCATTAAAGCTGCTCTCTGTGGCTGCCCCAAGAGGGAAACTCAGCATTAACCTCCAGCACCATCTACATCACAAGCTTCATTTCCTCCTCAAGTAACCAACTACAGGGTTTATATCCTGTGATACATAAATATACTCTAATCAAACCACTGTGATGTTAAAAACCAGGATAGAAAAGCCCCTGCTAAGTATTTATGTGGCTATTTCTGCTTCTTGGAGTCAGTTGGTAAAAGCACTGATAAAGACTTGCAGGTGATGTGCAGGTAAGCTGGCTGAGCAGCAGGGTACAGTTAAAACAGGATTTGATTTTAATATGCAATATCCCAGCACTGCTATTAATGAAATTAATTTTAGGAGATGTGGATTTCCAGGGTAGCACAGGAAATAACTGTGCTGGTGCTCACAGGAGACAATGTTTTACCAACAGCAAGAGCCACTACAGCTGTTCCCACTCAGGACTCCACTGCAGCAAGTCCCAACCCAGAGTTTTGGACAAGATTCTACATTAAACTGGACACAGAGTAACAAGTAATAAGTGAATTTCAGTTCCAGTAATGAACATGAGAAGCAGCTACTCAGAAATGGTACATGTGCAAGGGACCAGAGGTGCAACTCAGCTTCCCTGGTGTACTTTGGGCACTAAATAAAGAGAGAAAATGCTGTAGATATTTACAGTGGAGAACTGGAGGGTGAGGAGGGAACAGGCGTAAAAAAAACCCCAAACAACTCATCCAGCAAGGTGAAACCACCAACAATCTGTGCTCAGAGATCTCTTACCATCCTTCCAGAGCTCAGCCACGAATTTGTCCGAGGACTGGTGCAGGAGCGTGGCCACGTTGTCGTTCAAGGGGTCCATGTTCTTCATCAGCCACTCGTCTGCCTTGTAATCCACCTGCAGAACAGCCAAGGGCCACAGGCTCAGAGCAAAACCACCTTTGGGTCTTTTATTTACCAGCAGCAAACTACAGTGGTGTCTTCCCCTTTCTGTCAATGCTCAGAATCACAAAATCACAAAAGACCTCCAAGCTCAGAGTCCAACCCTGCCTGTGGTTCAGTTTGCTTGCTGAGCCTCCTTAGCACACTTCAAAGTACCACTACAGTTTGTTATGCTTTTGAAAGAGTAAATGGGAGTTTTCTTTAAAACTCAGCAACCTGACTTCTTGCTTACAGACAGCTGGGTGTTCACTTGCTGCCCAGTTTATTGCCAAAACAGGGCTTCACTGGGAAGATGTAAAACCAGCTCTAGGACAAATACCAATTACTTGATCTAAATTACTGGAGAGTAAATTAAGGATGTGCTGCAGCATGATTTTTTTTTTAATTTCTCTACAGTATTTACATTTAAACACTTGGTTCTATACAGAAAACAAAGCTCTTATCTTTGAAGAGCCAAACCTGTGGTTTCCAAATAAACCCCAGCTCAGCAGCTAAAAACTCACTGATACCAACCTCGGTTTCATCCCAACCCAGGGAGCCCTAAAATTCCCCAAGTCCAACTAAATCTCTCTGTAGATTTGCAAGGTTCTGCTTCAACCAAGGCAAAAGTTGTGTATTTTTGACCCAGGCTTTGGAAGGAAAGCAGAGTGCTTTCCCCAAACCAACCCTTCCACACAAGAATTTAATGTTTAATCCTTACCTTCCCTGCATAGTGAATAATGCAGAAGTCTGCTTTGTCCTTTAGCTGTCTTGGTTTTTGGAACTTGGAATGAGTTCCTTGCTCTTGGACCAATTTTTCCACAAATGTCTTGTCAGTAGCTTTAGGGAACCAGCATTCTTCATCCAGCAATGCCAACACACCAGGAGGATTTGCCTGAAATGCAGGTGGATTTAATCTGTGTTCATGGTTTTCATATATATATATTTAAAAGTTTAATATTTCCAACACAGCACTGAACATCACAACAAGGACAGTCCAAACTGATTCCAACCTAATCCCAGTTAAAACCAGCTGGGGGGGAGTCCAGGTCAAGAAGGATGTTATGGCTGCTCCAAACAAACCCATTCCAATATCTGTGGAGACACCACTGAGCTGGGACCAGAGCCTTGCTTTGTAAGGGTTGATGCTCAGAAGGGTCTGAGGGAACGCAAAGTTCACACATCTGGAGAGAGATGTTTCAATGTGCCTGGCATCACATTTACAGAGCAGCTGGGGGGGTACTGAGGTTTGCCTGTAAATTCATAAAGAACTTGGTGCATTTCAGGCTATTCACCTACACGGGCACACTGAGGAGCCACACTCATCCCCTGAGGCTGTTTGGAGGAGATTTTACCTTCCTTGGAGGCAGAACTTTCTAAGTTCCACACACAAATTGCAGACCTTTGGCAGCTGAAACAAGATTTCCCTTTTCCCAAGAGAAACAGGAGTGCAGCTTTGCTGCTGGCCAAGAGTAACAGCAGCACAGGGAGCTCCCCTGTAGCTCAGCACACACAGACCAGGGCAGGGAGGAGCATCTGCAACAGCCCAGGTTTAATTCAAAGGTCACAGGTTCTGAGGTGGAAAGAACAAACTCTCAAGTCTCTGTTCTCCCCATCTGCTCCTCCTGCTCTTTAGAGCCTCTTCAGCTTCCATAAAATGAGCAGCCAGAGGAGGATGTTAAAACCTCAGTGACTAAAACCACTTTTAAGATCCTGTTTTCCTATTTACAAGGTAGTTTTCTGAGGGAAAGCTCTACCCTGCAGGAGGTTTCAGGAACTTTGCTATTGATTTCAAATGAAGGAAGTTTACCATGAGTCTTGGAAAGATTTTCTACCTGAGTCCCAAAGCTCCTACACCACAATGGTGCAGCTTAATGACAGGGACAGGATGAATGACTTCCTTAGTAGCAGGGAAAAATGTATAAAAACAGCAGCTTCACATCTTGAGCTCAGTGTTTTACACTGACATAAGGGCAAAATCCCCCCTGGATAAAGCCTTTTATTAACAATACACAGTATTTTAGATTTGAACTTCAGCATCCCAGTTAATTCCCTTTTAATGACAGCTCCACAAGAAATATCTCATTTGCAGGCAGCAAAAGACACACTGAGCAGTCCAAGCTCTCCTCCTCAGAGCATGATTCATGTGCAAACTTACAGGTCTTTCAATTAAGTCGATGCAAGGCTGCAGATCCAGGCCAAAATCAATGAAGTTCCACTCGATCCCCTCTCGCTGGTATTCCTCTTGCTCCAGGATAAACATGGTGTGGTTGAATAATTGCTGCAGCTTCTCGTTGGTGTAGTTAATGCAGAGCTGCTCAAAGGAGTTCAGCTACAAGAATAACATCAGTATTCAAGAATGAGTCAGTGACAAGATACCACAGATCTGGGAGTCAAAAATTTGACTTTATAAGGAAATTCTCCAAAACCCTGCAAAGTTCAAATAGAACGTAAAGAAAAGTGGCAAACAATTACACAAATCCCCATTACAGAAATTACAGTGGGAACAACCACCGCACACAGAAGGATTACAAACTAAATAATGACTTTTTGGCACTGTGATTCTGGGCTGTCAAAGCTTTTGTACACCCCAAACCAACCCCTCATGGAACCTCGGAACCCACTGCTCCCAGAGCCTCTGCACTGAATCCCACAAAGACAGGGAAAAGGGAAACCTGAGTAGCAGCTTTTCCAAGTACCTCGAAGATTTCAAAGCCAGCAATGTCCAGGATTCCAATGAAAGAGGCTCCCTGACGTTTGGTCCTGTCCAGGGCTTTGTTGATGCGGTGAACGAGCCAGCGGAAGAGGCGCTCGTAGGTGGCCTTTGCCAAAGCTTCCACTGCAAAGTCCGCCTGAAAATCCAAACAGGGGCATTTATTTACCCTGGAAAAGCCATCAGAAGGACACAGACGTGGGATGTTATCACAAATAACTCAGTAAAAGGAGAAGTTGGATGGAGTTAATACCAGGGAGGAATGAAAACAAGCAGCAGGAACAGTTTGGAGCTTGATCAATGTTAAGAAGAATTTCTCTCTAAACTGTTCCATAAAAACAAAAGATCTCCAAGTATTTGATAAAGTCACAACATGAAAGGATGAAACCAGGAGGAAGTCAAGGAAAGGGAAAGGTTTCTTCCATTCTACAAATGATTTTTACCATATAAGAACATTTCATAAAGACAGTAAAGAAACAGAGCAGAAAACAATCAATGCCAATTTTCTTTGTTAGGAGCTAATGAGGACCAGCTTCCCTTGGTCTTTAAAGCACCTTTTAAACCTCACCTGTTCTTTGGTCTGGGCTTTCTGGACGTAGTCCCTGCCCACTTTGATGCGGGGGGTGAGGATGGCTCGGGTGAACTCCATGACGTTCATTCCCAGCAGGTGGCAGAGCTTCTGTGCGACTGCGAGGGACAAAGGGGAGGAAGAGGAAGCACTGAGACCCTGTGCCCTGGGACAGCCCCAGCCCGCGGGGCTCTGTGCCCAAGGCCGGCAGAGTCTCCAGGGGGCACAGCTGAATGTCCTTGGGGAGCACTGGATTTCATGGGAGTGCAGCTCATCGACACCCCCAGCTCAGGCACATGTGCTTTGCTGGTTACTTTGAAAGGGAACCTTCTCTTTTCTCATCCCCAGGAAAAAAGGACAGCGTGGGAACATCACACATCAAATCCATCATCCTAAAAGTGGCTTAAAAACTGGTTCAATCCAGGCAGCTGTGCCAGCACAAAACAGGGGTCTGTTACATTGGCCAGGGAGCTGAGGACTCCCCACCCCTGGCAGTGCCCAAGGCCAGGCTGGACACTGGGGCTGGGAGCAGCCTGGGACAGTGGGAGGTGTCCCTGCCATGGCAGGGGGTGGCATTGGAATATCTCCAAGGTCCCTCCCAACCCAAACCATCCCGGGATCCCATGTATTTTATACAGAATAACTCCAGAGGCATCAGTGCACTTTAACAGCAAGAACCCCCCTGATGCTGTGCCATTACTCAAACAGTGCATTACCCACGGCAGCCCCACGGCCTCCTGCTGCACCAGTCCCTTCCCTGAACACGTGGCCCAGGGGGCTGGGTGGTTGTGATTCCACACTTCTAAAAATGACAGTGACACCGAAGGTATTTTTAGGTCCAGGGAAGTGTTGCCCTTTAGCAGGAAGCTCTCCACACCACCCAGTAAGTACTTGGCCCCTTATCTTTGTCATCTGACAGCTTCTTTTACTGTCAAAACGAAAAGGAAAAGCTGCTTTTTCAAATCAGCATTGGAAAACTGATTTGCATACCAATACATTCTACATTATGTTTTTCTTCAGTATTAAAACCTCCATTATTGCCCTTTAATGTTGAGATTCTCTGCCTGTATTTGCTAGAATGGTCCATGATCTGGAAATTAGGGGAGTGTCACAAACTGGGCACTCCTTTCACTTGAGCTACAAACAGGAGCATTTCTGTGCTTTGAGTATAAAAATATGCACCAGCACATCAGACAGAACTCACTATCAGGGTCTTTAAAAAAAACAAAACAAAACAAGAACTTGAAAACATGAAGCAGCCATGAGCTTGGTGCAGTGACACACTGGATACCGTAAGGGAAGAAGGGTCCCCCCTCTCCCAGAGTATCCAAATACCACACTCAGCTCCTTCCATAAACCAGGAACATGGAATTTATTGTCCCAACCTTTCCAGTCAGTAATAAACTGTAGTTTAGGTGAGAATAATACCAATAAACCACAGCAGGTGCAATGCTAAGCATCCCATCTGCTGGGCCCCTGGAGGAGGCTGCAGCCAGCACTTCTAAGCTTCCTCTGAAGAGAATGATCCCACTTCCAGGGAAGTCACAGCTGAGGGCAGGAGTGGGTCACTCTGTCTCAGCCTGATTCATCCTGCACTTTAAAACAAGCATAATTCATCTGAGGATCACAGGATGGTTTGTGGTGGAAGGGACCTCAAATATCCCCCAGCTCCAACCCCTGCCACAGGCAGGGGCAGCTCCTTGTTTGTTTACAGTGAGAAAGGGCCATTTAAAAGGTGTGACTGGAGAAAAGCCTGCCTGTCCTGACTCACATTTTATTACTGCTGGGGTTTGGGTAGAAAATTCTGAATTAATTATAAAGCCAAGACACTGAGAATCTCCTATCAGAGGTGAACATGAACTTCATGAGATTGCTTTGAACTTCTGCCCTCTCAGCAGAAAGGCTCCTGCCCAGTCTGGTGAGCATGAAATGATTCTCCAAGAAGAGCTTCTCATCCTCCTAACCAACAAAGGCTCTGTGGCTTCCCTGCATCTCTGGTGTCTGTACTTGAAACCAGGATTTGTTTATCTACATTCACCATCCATGGGGGAGAATTTGCTTCCCATGTTCTTTGACTTGGTTCCCATCTCCACTGCCCACACGAGCTCCTTCCCATCCTGGAGACAACACCTGGCCTGAATCACAACCAGCCTCCACACAAGAAGAGCCACTCTCAGCACACACAGATTTCTCCTGAGGATGCAGGGAAACCCCTCACAATGAGAGGAGACAGTGCAGGTGACAAGAAAAGAGAGATCAGTTCACTCCATCTCTTCAGAAAGATGCAGTAACATGTACCACAAAACCAAATTTTTAAATACAAGAGGGCAAAAATATGCTTTAACTGTGATCTGAGTTTTCCATCCTTTTGGCTCTATGAGTCAGAATTTTGTATCCAGTACTGTAAATACCCAAGAGTATCAATGTATTTGTGCCAGTGTTGTGATTCAGAATTTATGCCTAAAAACCAATGGTCATGCAACTAAAATCAAGATAGTCAAGAAGCACCTCTATCTTTCCACATCACACCTTCCACATGGACAAGGACTCGGGTGGGTTCTCTAAACCAGCAGTAAAAGCCCAAAATGCCAAAAAAGCCAAAATCCCTCACCCATCTTTTCTCCTCACTGCAACACAAAAAGTGACAAATGCCAAGTCAGTAACCAGTGACCTTTAACCCCCCCCGGGCAGCAGCCACTGCCCTCAGGAAGGACAATCCCCTGTACTCAGCAGTGTGGGACAGCTACAGAATGAGACCCAGACAAGAATCTGAGCTGTCCATCTGCAACAGGCCCTGGGAATGGTGGTTCCCACTGCTCTCCCCACTGGTGTCAGTTCTCCAAACTGTCTTTCCATGACAGCACTGGAAAGCACTAAATAAAAACCTCAAATGTGCCTCAGCAGCTTTTTTTTTTTTTTTTGGGTGGGGGAAGAAATATATCCTTCAAAATGCTGATTGCATTGCAGGCACTGATAAATTCAGTCTCAGCTACACTGTGGGACACTGCAGAAATCAGCCTGTGCTAAATCCAGCATTCCTGTCTTCAGCCACTGCACCATGGAAGTTGTGCTTGGCTCCAGGGCTCTTATCATTGGCAACAAAACTGCTCTCAAGAACCAAAGAAAACAACCTGATTTAAGCATGAACTTCTTCCTAGGGCTTAAGTCTTTGGAGAGAGCAATAAACAAGATTACAACCAAAATACTTGTTCAAAGCTTAGCAGAAATGCAAACAGCATAAATTCCCCTGACAGACACTTCCATTTGTCTGCAGGAGGAGATGGAAGGGGAGAGGTTTAGTAATTGCCTGTGGGTGCCACCAGCCCAGGCCTGGCCCCACTTTGGCCCAGAGCACTGCCAAGGATGCTGAGCACTGCTCTGTGCCTGGACAAATGGCAAAAGTCAAAGGACACCATCCAGACATGAACAACTCACCAGTGTTCTCTGGCATAGAGGCCTGGTCTGTGTTCCTCTCCTTCTTAAAGGAAATGTTTCCAAACTGCAGCACTGAGGACACCACTTTCAGCATGGCTGTGATAACAAAAGACATGCGCATCACTTTAATGGCAGAGGGCTCATCCTAACTGATTGCTCTTGTGCTGCTTTCCTTCCAACTTCCAAGCAGAAACTCAGGGAGGAAATACAGTTTGTGCTGAGCTTTCTGGGCAAATGGCTTGAATTCAACTCCAGTTGGAGTTAAGCAAACATTTTCTTCAGGCTGTCAAAGACACTGAAGCAACATTAAATTTGGTGACATTAAATCAGCAGAGTGTGTGTGTGTAAGAGAGAAAAGGACACTCTGAAAATTCCAGAGGCTCCAAAACTTACACAAGATCTCATCATGTGAGAAGCCCATGATATGCATGGCCTCCATTGTCTCCTGAAAGTTGTCCTTGTCCTGTTGCCCAGGGATGGGGATGTAGCCATTAGATAAAAATCTGTAGTTGTTGAATCCTTCGAGCAGCAGGTCAGCTGTGTTGGGGGGAAGGGGAAGAGGCAGAAAAACAAGCTCAGAAATGCTGTTCACACCCACCCGTGCTCTGTTCGCACTCAATTCCCCAGCTCTGCTTTAGGAAATCAGTTCCTCAGATATGGCTACAGGCCAGGACAGCAGCTTCTAAAACCCTAAAAATACAAATGCACCTCCCAAGCTGAGGCCAGACTCAGACTCTCTCTCTGCAGCAACCTCCAGGAGCTCTTTAAAGCATTAAGCCTGCCCACAGAACATTACCCAGATCTAGCACCATCTCAAATCCCCATCTGGAATATCCTACAAGGAAAATCTCTACTGAAAGGTAACAGACCCAGGCAGAAATGGACTTAGGGACTGATGATCACCATGCCAAGGATGCTGAACACCAGCTTATCTCATACAGGAGCAGTGGATCAATTCTCTGAAGTCTGTATCTTTATTAATTTCACTTATCACAACCCACCAGAAATTCTCAAGAAGGTGAAAATATTCCCAAACAGAGTTGAGATAACCACCCCAGCACTGCCATGGCCTGAAGAAAGCCCCAGGGCTTCATTAAGTTTGGGTTCAATTTCTCTGTAGGCTGGAGGAGATTGGGCTGCCACTGCTGGCCAGGGCTGGCTGTTTTCAGCTGGGAACTCTGCAGATTCAGCCCAGGGATTGCCAGCCAAAGCCTCCCAAACTGGGCTTTGGCATGGGGGAGACATTTGCTTGAAACGCCAGAGGGGCTGCCCAGCACGTTGGATGAAACACAGGAGTTATTGCAGAGCCAAGGCCTCTCCTTCTTTAAAAACTCACCATTCATGACCAAAGAATAATTCAAACCCACTCTGTCCCACTGAAATAATAAAAGCAGCACCCCCCAGGTGTGCCAGCTGAGACTCCCAGCTTACACTTGAGGTGCTCTCCTGCTCCAGCCAGCAGCTGATAAAAGATGTGGAACGTCCGCTCGTCCTTGGCCTGACGGACAGCACGAGACTTCTCCAGCAGGTCTGGAAACACCTGGAGTCAAGGGCCACCTGCAAGCTTGGCTTAAAAACCTACAGAGCAAACAAGAGCTCCAGAGCAGGCTGGGGAATTAGTCTGAGACCAAAGAGAATTTTAGGAGTAATGTCCAGAGCAGCTGTGGCCGCCCCTGGATCCCCGGCAGTGTCCAAAGCCAGGCTGGACACTGGGGTTGGGAGCAGCCTGGGACAGTGGGAGGTGTCCCTGTCCCTGCCCCTGGGACTGGGTGGGCTTTAAGGTCCCTTCCAATCCAAACCAGTCTGGGATTCTAGGACTGGTCCAATATGAACTTTTAGTAAGTGAGAAATTTCCAATTGAGACTGGTAGAAATGCACTTTTCATCTCAGCAAACTCCTGACATATCAGCACTGCCATCCCTGGGCTGTTGCCTGCATTTCCTGCATTCCCCTGCATTTCCTGCATTCCCCTGCTCTGTGCAGCCACCACTGTCTGCCCTGGATCAGCTGCAGTTTCGATGAGGGGAGTTCCCATCCTCCTCCATCACTTCTATTGAGGTCATAGCTGAACTCATAATCCCAAAAACACAGCAGCAGCTGAACTCAGAAGTCCTTTATCATCCAAAGTGCAATTGTCATTTCTTCCAAGCATTGCATTTTTCCATAACAAGCCACACTGCCTTCAAACAACTCCCAAATTCAATTTCTGCAGCAGGTAGTGCCTGATTAGCTGCCATGAGTTGTAATCTTATTTAATTTTTTTATTTCTTGATATTCCATATTGTAAAGCAGATGTAGGACAGGGATTTGGAATGACACTGGCAAGGATGAGTTCCTGTGATGAAGAAAAAATTCCCCAAGAGTTAAATCCTCCTGTTTTCACAAAGCTCTGGGCAAAACAATTCATCTGGACCTTCCTAAAAGCTGCCTTCATTCCTGTGCTGTGGTGAATGAAAAAACACCACTTATCATTGCAGCATATTTTGAATAACTACAGATTTCCCAGCCTTATTGGGAAATCACATTTTCTGACAATTCCAACCATTTAATGCTCTTCAGATCAAGCTGTTTAAAAACACAGCAACCACATGGAAGCTTAACTCCAGCATTGTTTATGATCAATATTCACTTCATGTTGCTTACCAAGACTTCCAATTTCATCATTTTATGACCACTCCACTGCTATTCTCCCAGAGAACAGGCTGAACTCAAAATTACACAACACATTTTTAGCACAGAGAAAACAACTCCAGGGAAGGGCTTTCAGTGCCAGTATTTTTACTTGGTTTTACACTCATAAATAGAAACGAATCTTCGAGCTAAAACTGAATTGGCTTTTGGTATTATTTGTAATTAATTAAGTATAATAGAAGACCTTGTGTTATTGAACCTTTGTGGGTATCTAGAAGAGCTGAGCAATCAGGAGGGAGCCCAGCTCTGTCACTGGGTCAGGAGCATCCCTCTCCAGGCAGGAGCTGCTCCCAGCCCAGCTCCTGGCATGACTCGAGGCTCAGCTTCTCCTTAGGAAGGCACTGGGGGATTCTCAGACATGTTCCCAGAGCAAGCACATTTAACATGGGTTCCCTTTTTGACACACCCTGGGGTAAAGGGCAGTCTGAAAATGCAGCAGGTTTGAGAGTGTGGAATGTGGGAGTTGAGGATTTCCGAGCACGAGGAGCTGAATGGGAGATATTTGATCGGCTGTTTTGAAACAAAGGAAGGGATGGATGCTGCCAAGGAATGTCCAACCTTTCCCTGCATTCCAGTGAATTCTAGGGTTAAAGGCAAAATGGGGCAGGGAACTTGCATTTTGCAAGGATACAGGTCTCAATGTTGGCCCCAACAATGTACCCGGTGACATCGAAGTTAATCCTGATGAATTTGCCCTGCAAAGAAAAGATTTTTTCATAATTAATTTCTGGGTTTTTAATTAAGACAATGCTGTCTATATCAAACATAATCCAAATGCATTAATAGATCAAGGATTTCCCCAAGTTCAGATGAAACCTCTCCCCTTCCATGTGCTCAGCCATGGAAGCACGTTGCACTCCAAAGATTAAGGAACTCCTTGTCCAGATATATTTGGAATCCAGACTTAGGAAAAACTCCTTGGAACAAGAGGCTCAATTTTCCCTGAGCAAACACTCTGACTGAGGTGGGAAGCTGAGATTCCAAGCGTGCACATTTCTGTAGCGCTTTTTGGTGCCTGAAGGTGCTTCAACTCCCAAATCTCAGGTGCTGCCTGGCCCAAAAGATTTCTCCTTCCTTTTCTAAAAGGCCTCTGTGGTCTCTCTTCTCCAGCAGCTGGTAAAGAAAGGAGCAGATTAAACAAGAGACCCATTTCTCACACACACACCTCAAACAAACAGCACGTTTCCCACATGTGCTCTCCCATGAAGGGAAGCTCTTGGAAATAAAGCAGTTGCCAGTGCACTTTTATTCCAGTTTTATGACACCTCAGTTCCCCCATCTCTTGCCTACAAACATTCCCAACAGGACAACAGGCTCTGGTTTGGAGCTGGACCACTTTTAACTCATCATCCCCATATTTCCAGTCTGTGCTCATGAAATTGTTTGGTATTGCCCTGACTGCAAAAACGTGAACAACCAGTGGGACTATCCAGTCCTACACTGGGCTCTCCACCGTCACTGCATCCACCTCCCACACTCCTCTGTCCACGCACATCATTCTGAGGCAGGCTGGAGACCAGGGAGCAGACAGAGTTTGCTATCTCTTTGAGCAGACACCATCAGGCACTTCTCCTGATGGTGTCTGCTCAAAGCCATCTACTAAAATCTTTTACAGAGCCCTTTGGAAATTGCTTTTACAGCCTGGACCCAAACCCTCCCTGATCTCCAGTCTGACTGGTGTTATCAGTTTGTTAAAATCAATTCCTGCTTGGCATTCAGCTCAGGGACTGTACTACTGCTTTTCTTCTTAAATACTCTACTCCACAATGTGCAGGCACCTGTCTGACACAAACAGCCCAAGATAAGCAGTATGATTCTGGGGGACCACAACAGGGCTTGGCCTGTCAGGGAGCAGCTCCTGAACTCAGATTTCTGGGTACAAAGACACACAACACCCTCAGCTCAGCCTGTTCCTACAACCTTTCTCCCTCCCTTCTGCTCAATCCCCAAAAGCTGTATTTACAGCTGGCACAAAGACTGAGCTGACATTTTACTGAAACTCAAGCAGCAGCACAGATACCTGAGGCACATGTCAGCCCCAGCAGGGCAGCAGTGGCACCAGACACCTCACCCAGAACGGGCACACAGAGCCTGGGATGTGCCATGGCACAGGTAAAACCAACATGAAGCCTTACATGAGCTCTGGGCAGTGGCTTTTTCTGAAAGAATTTGGAGCCTTTTTGCTCCGTTTCAGACGTAGAAGTCAACTCATTTCCTGCTGCCAGGTTAGCAGTTCCCCCAGCAGAAATAACTGAGAGGAGATGCAGTCACTGAGCAAGGTGACACAGCACAAGAGGGACCCACACTCCCTGCTTCCAAGCTCAGGCATCACTGGAGAGGTCACTTGTCCAGTTCATCTTCTTAAAAGCACAATTTTAACAGAGCCTTTCAGCTGGCACTGGCAAATCTGGCTGTGGAATCTTTAATTCATCATTCAGAGGCTACAGTGGTGCTCAGCTAAGGGCTGAGTTCTGTTGACACCATCACAGCACTGAGTCCAGGGCTTTGGAAAAACCACATCAGAGGGAAGCGTTTCGTGCTGCCACATAAATCCACTCTCCTATCCAATGCAAACCAGAGATTTATTCCCTAAAACACACGAGAACTGCCCTTGGTAGAAAAAAAAGGGGAAAAAATGAAATCCATTGGCCACTGGGCTTATTTGAGTCCTCCCTGGTGTTATCAGGAGCAGGGGAAGGTTGTCAAGTCTGCATGGCTGAACAACACCACCTCTCACTTGGTGGGAGGACAGAGATTTTTTTAAGTCAGGTTTTAAAATGGCTGTTAAAGATTATTTTTTTCTGCATGAGATGAGACCATCTGGAATGAATTATACTTGCTCCTTTATGAAAACAGAGCTGGAGCCATCAGAGTGATTATGTTCATGATGGCAATGCAGAGCTCAAAATAACACAAACCAGATGCTGACATCTTTTAGGGGGAAAAGTATTCTCATTAAATTAGCACAGCCTCTGATGGATTCAAGACAGGTAACAAAGAAGAATCATTGGACAGTGAAACCTGTTGATATCATAAATCCTGTACCCAGCTTCTAGAAGCACCGGGCAATATTATAAATAACAGGGCTATAAAATTAAAAAAGTTGAATTTCCACAAAACTCTGCTCTCCCTTCTCAGCTAAAAGGGCTGATGGATTTAGTCATGCAGTTTTCCAGAGTTCTTATCACTGCAGTTGAGTTCATGCATTATAAATCCAAGCAACTGTTGAAATGTCAAAGGCAGACAAGAAATCTTTCATTTGTTCTGTAAATTTAAGTGCTGTTCTCGCAAGAAAAAAGATTTAATACCTCCTGTACACTTCTGAAGTTGTACTAAAAACATCTTCCCCCTGAAGTAAGAGATGGCTTTTTTTTTCTTCTTCAAAGGAAAGGAAGTTCTAAGAAGTGATAAAAAGCTATTTATTCTCCCTGAGTTCCACCACAGTTTTTAAAATAATGGAACCCACCAGAAGTGGTTATCAGCCACCAAAACACTCTGTGAATAGGAGGCAGGGACCCAACAAAAACATGGAGCAGCTACAGCAGTGTCTGACACCTGGGGGAAGTCACACAGTGGCTTTTTGACTTCCCTGCAGTAAACCAGAAAATTTGGATGGGTTTTATATGCAAGTTGTGCATTTCTGTAGGAACTCAGGATGCTCTCTCCAAGTCACAGCTATGGACAGGAGGGCTGATGCCACAGTCCTTCCCTCTTCCCAGCAATCCAGCAGCATTTGTGCACAGCAGCCCCAGCTCAGCTCCCCAGCACAGCTCCATTTGTCAGATTACGAGCACTGCTGCTCAGGGATGGCTGGAGTCAGACTAAAAGAATGTTTTGCCAAAGGCCAGTGAGGAGGTGTCCAGTGACCCCAAAAATGCAGAAGGCACCGTGCAAGAACCGGGATTCATGGAGGAAGAGAACAGAGAAAGCTTCTGACAGAATCAGAGGAATACCCACAGAAGGCAGCTTGTCCACAAGCAGCAGTCAGACTGACAGGCTCTCGAGGGATAGGAGGTACTCACAAAGCGGGAGGAGTTGTCATTCTTCACTGTCTTTGCATTCCCGAAGGATTCCAGAATGGGATTGGCCTGAAGCAGCTGCCGCTCCAGCTCCCCCTGCAACCACACAGACAGAGAAATAAAGAGATTTATCACAGAGCACTGGGCTGCAGGGAACAAGCACTTTGCCTCTGACAGTCACCTCCCCTGGCCGTGGCAGTGCCACCACCTCCACAAGGGGATCCTCCTCCTTCCCCTCACTTCCCAGTCTGCCGAGTCTCCTCCATCCAGGGATGAACGGGGCTGGATTGTTGGTGGTGTTTTTCTGGCTGGGGTTTGCTTATTAAAACACACACACAGACACACACAGACAGAGCAGGGAGCAGACAGGACTTGATGGATGTTGAAAGTCACTGAAGATGGAAAAGAAAATTCACATTTAGGGCTAATGAAATCAGGCACAGACCTTGAGTGCTTAAGGGGAGAAACCAATTTAACTGCTTTAAGACTTTAGTGCAGGGTTATTCTTAAACTTCATGTTGATAATACAGCTGGGCCACCTATTTTCAAACTTACAAATACCTATTTTCAAACTTCCTTTCAGGTCAGTGAAACTCCCCTTCAGTCAGCCAGACTGAAACTCATCCCATTGCAACACCTCTGACCTGCCCACACCTGAGAAGGCCAGAACAGCGCAGCAGAACTCAGCAACACCAATTACAAACATCACTTTCAGGTTGCTCAATCCAGCCAGCATTGCTTAGGATGTTTAATGCATTTGTTAAATGTTTCTGTAAGTTCTGGCCAATGAGTTTAGAATTTGAAGTGCTTATCTCGAGGAAATTGCACAACAGCTTTTCTAAGTGCTGTCCATGAGGAGGTCTGCTAACAAAAAAAGTCTGTGCTGCTTCCAAGAGCCCAGGAGGCACAAATGTACACAGGAAAATATATTGTCTTCCTGCTCTGAAGGATGGTTGGGGAAAAAAAATAAGAAAGTGAAGCTGTCTGGAATGTAGTCTCCAAATCTGACGTTTGTGTTCATGAACCTGCTTTTTCCAATTATTTATAGTCTTGATGAATAAAGGCCCCAGACCGAGCATCAAAGAACAGGAAACATTAAGTCTCCTAAGGCTTCCACATGAGGTCAATTCTTAGACAGGAACTCTAAAAATTCACTACTTAACACCTAAAAGAGTTTTATTTGTATATTGAAATATATTTCAAGCTTTCCTGGAAATAAATGGCTGCTCCTTCTTTCATGTGACCTCAAGTTAACTGCTCAGAAGTTGCTTATTTCCAAATGTGTTCCCCTTGGGAGTACATATTCCCTGGATTCTGGAGCAAGGAAGGAAGGAATAAAAGCAGAGGGAATAAATGTGGGTGTTAGCCCAGAGCACACTCAAGCAGTGCCACGGCAGGGCTGCCACGGTGACAGTTCAAAAGACCTTTTAAACTGACAAAAAACCTGCAACTGGAGAAGATGTGGATGCCTGTTACAGCCACTCCATGCTGCCTGCAACTGAGATTCTCCAAGTTTCCCATGGAAAAGCCTCAGGTCCTGGGGATGCTCCCACCTCCCCTCCCGCTTCCCTCTCCCGGTGCGCTGCCGGCTCCTGCGGGCACCCCAGCACCCAAGGGAGCCTTCCTTCATCCCTGACCCTGGGATAAAGCCCAGCGTGGCCAGCAGAGGCAGCCAGTGTGGCACAGCTGGCATGGCCAACGCTGAGCTGTTTTGGGAAGGAAATCCTCTGAGTGCTCAGCGCCTGCCCCGTGGGCACGGCCGTGTCCCAGCCCGGGCTGGGGCTCTGCAGGGCAGCACTGGACACATTCACCCAAATTCTCTCACTGCAGGCTGGAAGGGCTCAGCAGCTCCTTTTTACAATCATCCCCGAGGAGCTGAAGGAAGCAGTGGGATCCTCAGCTGTGGGTGAAAACCATGGGAACGAGCAGGGCTTGGTGCTGCACACACGGACTCCTCACAGCTGTCACCAAGGAAGGCAAACCCCTCGCTGTGCAAAAAGGCTCCTGGTTTAGGAGTTCTCCTCTCTCCATGGACTGCTTTCAGCCAAAAGCAATTCTCTTTTCGAAGAGCTCCATGTTTTGCAAAGACACTGAACTCCAGAGTGTCAGTTTGGCCTCTGGGCACAGCTCCTGCATAGGCATCTCCCCAGAACTTGGAAAAAGCAGTTTGGGAACTGTGGGAAGAGCGAGGTCATGCAATAGTTCATGCAGAGCACCACGAACACAAGGCCAGGTTATTGTCTCAGCTTCAGGAAAACCAGCAGCCCAGTGGCTGGGTTTGGGGGAGGCCTGGGGGAGGCAGGGCAAGCTCCATGCTACTCACATACAACAAGGATCCACTCTGGAGTTCCAAATGACATTGAAACAGAGATGTTAATGATTCCATGCCTTATGCAGCATCAACAGCTCGGGATCAGCATTTTCCACAGACACAGTTAAAATGTTCACCAACATTTTGTGTCAACCCTGACACGCCAGCTCTAAGCAAGAGGAGCAAACACCACTCCATCTGTTTTTGGACAAACAGTTCAGATAAAGCCCTTGGAACTGACTGATGTGTGCAAGGAGGGAGGATTAAGGTAAATATCAAGAACGTCTGCAGCTCCTGCAAGTGAGACCACGAGCTCAGACTCACAGTTGGGCTGCAGAGGTTTAACCTGGTCCCACACACTCCCAGAGGCATCCCAGCTGCCCAAGGATTGCTTTTTACATCCAATCCACCACACTTGAAGCTTCCTTTGCTATTTCCCTTTGCACCACAGTCACACTGCACTGAGCAGCTTCAGAGAAGTGCAAGGGGTGAATTCACCCAGCTAAACTAACCCGGGGGAGCTGCTTCACTTCCCAAGGTTGGTTCCACCCTGAGGAGCTGTTGCAAAGCTTTTTCTTCATTTAAAAGCTCGTGCCCAGGACAAAGGCATCACTTACCAGCTCGGTAAAGAGTGAAGCATTTATCTCGTGGCACCAATTGTTTATCCCTTTCCACAGCCCTGCCCTCAACTTCCACCTAAGCCTCCTGCAGGTGAACTCCATGGCCCTGGAGCTCTGCAATTCCAACTCTCACCCAGAAAAGTGGGATCAGACAGCAACTGCTGCTGTCCCCGGGGATGGGCAGCATTATCTGCTCAGCGGCTCCAGCCACCCTGAGCAGGGAGAGCAGCTGGAGCTCAAATGAGCAAACATCAATTCAGGCAGCAGATCCCACTCTGCTCACACCACTTGTCCCAGAAAGTCTGGGGAAACTCTTGATTTCAGAAGACTTTTGGTTGTGCCAAGCCTTTTACACTTGAGATCAAAGTCTTCATTGGTGATTTGCAAAGCTATAAAAATATTCAGACAAAACAGTTTATCAAAAGAATTCTGTAGCTTCCATTAATCCAATCTTTTATTTAGTTTTTTGTTTAATATTTTAAAAGTGTTCTGCACTCTCTCAGCAGCACATTACCCAATACACAGTATTTTGGAGGAGGGTGGCTGGAGAGAGGGCAAACCTCTCAATTCAGGGCTTAAAAGTGGTTAAAAGTCCTTTGCAATGCTGAAACTCATGAGCTGCTCATTCTTCCCTCTCTCAAAGCCAGTTAAATATTTCCAGAATTCCCTATTAGCTGAGTATTTCTACAAGGTTTCCCACATTATCAGCACAAAGAGAAGACTATACATCAGTTCACCTATTTGATTTTAAAAGCATTAAAAAAATCCACTTGCCTGATGTTTCACGGGTTTGGGTGATTCGGGCTGTTCATTGCAAACAAACAAATGATAAGTTAGCAAGCAGGCATTCCAGCTGCATGTCACATCCCCAATTAGCACTGTCAGCACGGTTAACTGCACACTCCCTTCACAGAAGGTTTCATAGAAACTGCCCAAATTCATTTCAGAACAGAAGTTATTGGCACAAGCAAAATACTGCAACCTGTGTTTAGGCAGAGGACTAATTACACCCAGGACGACAGACAGCCCTGGGGCAGCCAGGAGAAGGGCAGGAGTTGCATTATTTGGGCACTGCTTTCAAAATTAACCCCAACCCCAAGTCCTTTTCTCACCAGCCTTGAGCACTGTGAGGTGGTTTGGATGGAGGAGATGATCTTTGTCCTTCAACACTCACAGAGGTTACGGAACAACACGAGGGAGGCCACACTGAGGAGTCTGGGGGGTTGGTTTTGCTCTGTGCTACAAATATTTAAGAAATGCAAACCCACATTCGACACAAGACCTTTGTTTCTTTCTTACAAGCACCACCATGAGCAGCAGCACAACCTTAAGCTGGAAATTTTGCCAGCAAGAAGGACAGAAGGAACATGAGGGTAATAAAGTAAAATAAAAACCCTTCAAAATTCAAATCTGCACAGCTTTTGCAGAAATTTTCAATTCCTTTCTTTCTTCCTTGGCTCAGTCTGTGAGTTTATTAATCTGAAGCTTCATATCTGAGACCCTGGGGCAAAATATTGTGGAGAAACACACACAACAAGAAATTTTTATACCAAGCCAAATGCACTCCCCCTTTCTATGACTCTTACTTTATTAGTGCAGAGTGACAGATTCTGCCAGAGGTCTGCAGAGCAGCCAGCAGAGGCTTGGCTTGTTCAGGTAAGTAATGTGAATTTTCAAATCTGCCAGGAGCATTCCCTCCTGGAATCATGGAGGAAGACAGGAACAGCTCAGAATTCAGAGGAATTTCATTTGTTTATATTTAGAAAAGATGAACTGCACTCTTGGGTGCCCACTCTTGTCCTACTAGGAACAGAACTGAGCACCATCAGACACAGATTTAACTTCTCTGTGTTTAAATTAGGGCAGTTAAAGCCCACTTGGTAAACCCAGGGGAGCTTCAGCCTGAGTGAGCCTACCTCAGATCCTGTCCTTGAAAAACTAATTCTGCTTCTTTAGAAATTAATAAAACAAATTAAGCAATTTAACATTTCAGCTACCAAGGCAAATGCAGCCACTGAAAGCAATCACTAACCTGAAAGTAAAGGTCTAAAGTTTAAAATAGCAGCATCATGAAAGCTGGGGTTTAGTAAAAACAGAGGCAGTTTGGGGTGAGAAAGCTTTGGGGAAACCTTAGAGCCCCTCCCAGAACCTAAAGGGGCTCCAGGAGAGCTGGAGAGGGACTGGGGACAAGGGATGGAGGGACAGGAATGATGGAGGGGCCTTAAGCTGAAGAAGGGCAGGGTTAGATGGGATTTTGGGAAGAAATTCCTCCCTGTGAGGGTGCCAGGCCCTGGCACAGGGTCCCCAGAGCAGCTGTGGCTGCTGGATCCCTGGCAGTGCCCTTGCTCCAAATTAGCCAGGACCATCCCTGTGCCAGCTCTGCTTCCCAACCAAGCTCACTGCAGCCAGAAATTCGGGTTTACTTCCACCCCACCTTCAGCCTTTGGAGGAGTTCTTGCTCATAACCCACTGCCAGGCACCTCTCCCTGCCCTCCACTGCTGGGCCCTGGAGAGCCCAGCCCCTATTCCCAATTTCAGGGAGTGCTGCAGTCTCACCTGGCCCTGCCAAATCCCACAGTTACTGGAGTTTCTCTCATGCATTTCTACCACCACCACCTCCTCCTCCCCACACTTCCGAGCACAGCGCCCAAAACAACATCTTGGGATTACACAGGAAATGAGACACTGGGACTACAGATTCCACACTCAAAAATCAGGAATCATTACTATTGAGGCTGGAATTCCAGCCCCTGTGGCCACCCTGTGTTACTGACTCCATTTCCAAGCACGGTGTGCTAAGGGCTGGGCAGGGCTTTGTCAGCTCTGAGGAAAGAGGGATCTGGGGACAGAAAAGCCTCATGGACACTCAGCTGGATGCCAACCATGCCAGGCTGCGCAGGGGATGGGCAGAGATGCTCCTCACAGAGGCTGAGCCTTTCCCAATTTCACAGCTGGAGAAGGTGCCTGGTGAGCCCCAGTGGCAGCAGAGCTGCTCTGAGGTATCTCACTGGGGCTGCTCCTTTGCTTTGTTCTGTTTTTACAGCACTGTCAGGCAAATCCAAGTTAACCCCAGGCTTAGCATACAAATTGCTTCATTAAAAAAAAAAAAACATAATCAATGAGACATTCAACAGCCTCAGAAATATGCATGTCACTGATAATTATCTGTAACAGGATGGGTACAAGTCATGGATTAATTTAACAAGCCTGTTTAGCATCTTGTTGTGCACAGACTGTGGATCACCACCAGCCCTCTGCAGCCTTCTGATGAATATGCAAACAGGACCAAATTAGGGCTGCTGCTATAACCACCATTCTGCCACTTCCCAACCTTCCAGTGGCACCTGTGAGGGTCAGACATTCTTGGTTTCCAATACATAACTAAAAATAACTGCTGCAGAACAAGAGAGACTCGTTTAGATTTTCAGAATTGGTTTGGTGACACAAACATTCTGCATTTTCATGGATATATGGCACATGCAGTGCTCACTGTGGTACTGCACTGAATGAAGGGCACCATCCAAGCCTTTTATTCAGAACACTCCCCTGCCCCTATTCCTGGTGTTCCACATCCCAGCTTTCCCCTTTCTTTCCCGTGCCTTCACAGGCTCCCTGAGAAGCTGCATGATCTCCATCCCTCAAGATTTTCAAAACTCAGCTTTACAAGGGCTTGGGCAATGCAATCTCACTCCGAAGGAAGGCACATTTTAAAAGGTGTCTTCACTTCCAGAAGTGTCTCTCAGCCTGAGGTATTCCAAGCTAGAAACACTTGGTGCAAGCCCTGCACAATCCCCTTCCCTCCAAAAACCTGTTGGCAATTTTGCTTCTGTAGAAATTAAAGAAATACTGGGTTTGTTGAAAGCTGCAGAGTGGCAAAGCCAAGAATATTCATAAATCAAAACCTGCACAGAAAACCAGTTGTGATGGATGATGTCCCAAACATTGTCCCCAAGAGCCATGAACAGAGCCCTGACACTGTTAACAACCCAGTCCTGAGGAGCCTCCTCCTGAGGCCTGCAGCACCCCCAGGCTGCCCAGTAAACACTCACAAATTTTCATCTTTTCTGTGTGATAAACCAGCACCAGTCTGAGCAAGTATCAACACACAGACTCACATTATTTACTCTTATTTAAAGCAAAAATTCAAGTTTCCCCATACACTTCACTAGATTTCTCCAAATCTACCTGCAGCCTTTCCTTCTCTCCCACTGCAAATCCTTGACTTTTTTTTTCCTTCACAGACTGGTCAAAAGTCATCTCGTGTTCCTACATGAGCCTGAGTCTTGCCACATTCAGGAATGATTTAATATGAATTAATATAATCTGCACTAAATTCACAAAAGTTGTGGCTGCTACAAAGGGGAAATGGCCTCAAGCTGTGCCAGAGGAGGTTCAGGTTGGGTATCAGGAGAAGTTTCTTCACTGCCAGAGAGGTAAAACATTGGAACAGGCAGCAAGGCAGGGGATGGAACCAGCACCCCTGGAGGGGTTCAGAAAAGGACTGGACGTGACACTTCATGGGATGGTTTAGTGGGAATGGGGTACTGGCCACAGGCTGGACTTCACCTTAGAGGTCTTTGCTACAATTCTGTACATCTCCAAGTCTAGAATTCCAGAAGATAACGTAGCTGGAAGGCTTCAGCCACCACAGACACCTGGATTACCACTGGAAAACCAGGCACGTGCCAGCTTTGATTACAGCAGGACACTGTAGCAAAGCTGAATTAATATTTCACTGCAAGGAGATCCAAGTGCCCATAACAACAAATTTTCAAACCCATTCCTGGCTTTTTAGAAGCAAAGCATCACTAAAACTTCAGTGCAAATGTTGAAGTCTGGCAGGAAATCTAAAGAAACTTTTATATAAATAAGTTTCAAGCTACCAAAAAACCCAATATTCTCGGATATAAAAGTATATACTCACTTTTTTATAGTGTAGTAAAATCTGAGCCTTTAATTAGATGCTGGCTTCTAGATATAGCAAGTCTACAGCAGTTTTTAAGATGGATGATTTTTCCCATTCACAAGTTAATTTTTGAAGGCACAGAAAGCTTCTTCACAAATATAGTACCAAAAACTGCATCCAGTGGGAACTAAATTCAGTTAGAATTGCCTGGGTTTGTTGAATTTTTTTGAAAAATGAGGTTTGTTGCATCAGAAAGCTTTGCTTTTATTTATATAAGGCCTTTAATTTCACAACAGAAATTAAGCAGCTGACATGGATTAGAAATTTTGATGTAACTGCTCATTTCAGCCACTGCTAAAGAGAAAATAATGGTTGAGACAAAATTACACAGATTATATTACAGTTTATCTTTAATTTTAAAAAAATAATTTTTTAAAATGCAAAGATGGTTTGCAAAAAGAGCAATGAACAAATGAGAAAATATCCCAACTTACAGGAATATTATGGTCCTTTCTTCCTTTATGGGAGGAAGCAACATGAGCAAGGTACTGAATAACCTTCTTAGTGTTCTCAGTCTTCCCGGCACCAGATTCACCTCTGCAAAACAGGGCAGACATTCTCCTCAAAATTCATCTTCAACAAGGCAGCAATGCTTTGTTTACAGCTCCTCACTTCATCCCATGTATGGCTCTGGCCGTGCAGCAGATCTCCACTGACCCCCTACACCCAGCAGCAGGGATGTGGCAGGGAACTGTGAGGTATTTGTTTAAAATCCTTCCTTCATCCTAAAGGTCTCCTGAGCATTAAGATGTTGATACAAGGTGTAGCATCAGTTTGATTAAGAGCTTTTGGCTTTGTGCCTGAACTCCTCTGCTACCCAAGGTAACATGAAACACTTCTCCCCTGCCCTGCTCACTGCAGACAGAATTTTTCAGGGTGCAGATACATTTTTATTTTTAAATCATTACATATATATATTTATATATATACACACAGCATGATTTTAATATTCTTAATATACCAGGATTTGGTTATGGGCATTTCCAAATTAAGGGAAACACTCAGTACCTTTAAGAGCCAGAAACACAGTGCAGTAAAACACACTTTAAAACAAGAGATTTTTTCCACTGCTCGTCTCAGACTCTTTGCAAGGTTAAAAATGTATTTAAGGCCACAGGGCTACATGAAACTGTTAAGAAATGAATTTATCAGTGCAGAGTGGCAGAATTCACAGATCAATAAAGACAGCAAATGCACATTTCATTTTTAAGCCAGAGGTGGATTTAAAGCAGAGTATGTTTAGACAGAATTGATGGAGAGGCTTACAGGAGATATTCAAGGCAGGAAATGTGACCAAGTTCACATCCCTGCAATCACAAATGATGTTAGTACAGCTCTAAAAATGACAGTTTGGGTGGGTTTTTTCTAACCTAGCTCTGATATTCAGACAAATCCACCCCCCAGAGAGATGCAGGTGTGCCTTAGGCAGGACTCAAAGCACTGGAGGAAGATTTCCAGGGAGACAGCGACTGCCATGAGCAGCTCTGACGTGTGGGAAGCTGGAAAGGACTTTATCCTGAGGATTTGCATGGAAAGAGTGGAAGCACTCCTGCCATCCAACAGTTGGTCAAAAATTAACAGTTTGGAAGCCAGCTCCTTTGTAAGAATGACAGGCACACATTTTCTCTGCCTGCTTCTTTCTCCTCTAAGCTACTTAGAATGGAAATGTTCATTTACCAGGGGAACTTAAGCACCTTCTTCTGCAGCCTTTTTCATTGTGCTGTACACCCCAGTCTTTTGGATAATCTGCAGTTGCTGAGGGATTCCGCACCTCCAGCCCTGCACTTCTGCATCAGATAAGAGCTGAGGAGCATCCCTATCCTCACACTGCACTGAGCAGCTGCAGAAAGGAGATGAGAGAGCACCTGGAATTTTAATTCTGCATATACAGGAAGGATATTGATACCACACCAGATTTAACAGGCTCAAACACTCTCATTGCTCCTCACCTCCCAGCACTAAAATCCCAGAAACCCCACGGGGAATGGCCCTAAGAGGGGGGAAGCCTCTGCTAAGGGAAGGCAGGATGGGCACTTCTGCACCCAGGAGCAAGAACCTTCATCCACAGCAGCTCGTGGGACTCCTCACAAGAGCTTCAGGTGAAACAGCTTCTGTTTGACCTCACAGAACAGCAGCAACCCCCAGGTTTGGCTGGAAAACCCTGGACAAAATGGGAGCTGTGGGATGTCCCCCAGCCTCACTGGCCCAGCTGTGGCTGCAGCTGCAGAGGGTAACCAAGGGCCCCTGTTCCATTGGTGGCATCTGATTCTTGGAAGCAGCTCCACCAGTCTGTCTAAAACCACTCTGGGTCCCTTTCTCTTCCCAATCACTGGAAAACACCACAGAATATGAAAGATTAGAAAGCACTGCACTCAGTTACTCAGAGCTTTCCAGAGACAGAGAGGGGAGTTCCCTGCAAACATTGACTGGGCTGGCTTTGCTCAGCATGGAAAAACCTGGAAGGTCCTACCTGAAAAGCTGGTTGCAAAGGAGATTACTCTGAGAATTGGCTAATGGATAACTGGGTTTCCTTTTTGCCAAGATACCATCAGTATGAAACCCAGAAACTGGGTGTACTTTGGGACCACTACAAGCGGAACAACACCCTCTGACTTAATGAAAAATCCCATTTCCACCCAGCCCAGAGTCCCCACAAACAAGACAAATGTAAATGCTGATAAGCAGGGAAAAAACCCCAAACCATCAGGTGCAAATTCTTGCTTCTCAAGTCTTTATTTCTCATTTCCCTTTCACTGCAGTGTTTACATTAACATAATTCATGACCATGAGCAATAATAAAAGCAGCTTTGCCTGTTTCTAGATGTGTATTAAAATATGCTAATGCTAAAACTATTCCAGCAGGTAAGAGAAGTAAGAAGCACAGCAAAATATACATTTACATTTTAAAACAATACAATTTGTTCTTATTGTCAGCAGAGCTTGGGAATGCACTCTTAGCTGTGCCTGTAAAGCCAGAGAAATAATCTTTTCTGTCACATCACAAGAAGAAAGTTTATTTCATTTTAAAGGAGGGAAATCTCCTCTAACACATGCAGGGTAAAGAAGCTGGTACAATAAATACAGCTCAGATGTCAGCTTTGGAAAAGGGAAGCACCGGGCTGGGCTGGAAGAGTCAGCTGCAGACACCCCAGCAAAGCTGCACAAGCACAGGAAAAGCAGCAGCTTGAAACACATTCCTTGTGCTAAAAACCCTCTAAGTCTCACAAAGGGGTATTTTAGAGAGTCTTTATGCAAGACCTCATTCAAAAGCAACACTAACAGGATGTTATCATCCCAGTCCTGGTCTCCCTAGAGTTTACAAGAATGCCAAATATTTCTTGCAGCATCGTGTCAAACAGCTCTGCTGCCATATACTATGAAAGAATTAGGAGATTTAGGATAAAGTCCTTTGCATTTACAGGAAGAGTGACATCTGCATACTTTGGTTCTTTCCCAGGAGTGCAAACACATGGATTATAAAAATAAATTAAAATCTTCTACCTCTATCAACCTGCCCAAAAAAGGTAAACTCTGAGCAACACCACGTACAATAATTATGGAATGGGGATGGAATCACAAAGCTAAAGCTTAACTTCTTCAAACCCTTGTTTTAATACAACTCAATCTGTTACCATAAACTAAACAACCCAAGCCCTGGGCTGAGAACCAGCCTTACCTCAGTCAGTGGCAGCTCTGCTAAAACTGCACGAGGCTCATTATTTCACCTCCTTCATTCCAGGCTCAGCTCCACTGGTAGAATCAAAACCTTACGGGGCTGAATGGAAACGCTCAGCTCCAGCCTTGGGCTGTGCCAAACAGTGCTCCCAAGGAAGCAAACCCTCCCTAGCTATAGTTGGAAGTGCAAGGTTATTCCATCCCTTAAGTGAGGGATCTCTCCCTTGGAAGGCACTTTCCAGGGACAGGTCAAACAAAGCCTGACATTGACTGGTGAATTTATGCAGGATCCCATGTCCAAGTGCTCTTCCCTGGAGCAGCAAAGCTGCTTCTTTGAAGCAGCTTCATGCACATTTAAAATAGGAAAAGTTTAGCAAGCATGAGCACTTTAAAGTTTAACATGGTTTTGAATTCATTGCATGTAAAGCTGGAGTGTCATTTTCAGCAAAGCCAAGAACTCTCCAGGCAAATTCATCCCAGTTCCAATTTGGTTACCAAAAACCAGGCACTGACTCAACCAGCTGCAGCTCCTTCCCTGTGCAACTCGAGCCCAAATCGTGCACAAAAGGCACTTCCACCACTGTATGAATTCTCCTCTGGAGAACAGGCAGAACAGAGAGGGAGAGGACTCAGGTGACAAAGCACAGAGGCAGCAGCAGGGACAGGAGCTGCTCCTCCTGGGCAGCAGCACCCTCTGCCACAGAAGGGATACCACTTCCAACTGCAGCTGCTATTCCAGAAACACGTCCAGGGCCCCTCCCAAGCGACCTATTCCCAGAGGAAACAGTCTTTCTGAAGGAAAATAGTGCAGCAGTTGTTTTCCTTACTGTCCAGCAGGTTTGAAGCAGTCACACGTCTCTGACAGTGACAGTACCCAGCGTGGCAGGGCCACCACCTCTCCCTGTCCTGGGAAATGCTTTATGGACTTCAGGAAAGTCAGATGAGTTTGAAGTTGTTTACTGAAAGCCCACTGCACAGACTGGCCCCTTTCCAGCCCCCTGCCCCATGAATTCCATGAGCACAGGCTTCCCAGAAGGTACAAAGTGCCGGAGCAGCACAGGGCAGAGGGACACAAATGCACACGTCCAAGGGAAGCCCTGCAGCTCAAAGGCTTTTCTTTATCCTGCTGCCTGGGCACAGTCTGCAGACTAACAGTATTCCTGAAGGTGTGGAATGTGTTAGGATGCTCAGATGCAGTTGGAGATCATCTCTGTGATTTAAATTCTTGAACAACTAACCCAAACAAGTCAGGATTTTACATTTTGGATGCCTGGGTCACTCCAACCTTTCCTCTGCCCCAGGAACTTCGGGCTGGTTCTAACCTTCCTGATCAGGAACAAGCTCTGGGACCAGGAGTTCATGTGGCAGCAGAGGGTCCTCCTGTCTTCACCACTCCCTTGGCACCACTCCCTTGGCACCTGGGCAAGCTTCCAGCACACAGAACCCAACCTGCTGCTCCCAGCTCCCCTGGCCAGCAGCGCCTCCTCCCATGGAAGCAGCCACTTAGAGAAGGCCCCAAACCATGGAAATATGGAAATATGCACTTAAATTGTTTGGAGGAGAAAGTAACTGCCTATGTAAGAGCCCCAACAATGGCCTTTTGTCCTTGTCACAACAGCAGTTGCAAAGAACAGAGGAGACACTTATTCTCAGGCACAACTGAGCAGATCATCTGCCAGTTACAAATTAACAGATATTTACAGACAAGACCTGTAATTAAAGGGTGCCTTAATCACCTGGCTTATTTTCTGCAAGAAGTATAACTGATAGTTTGGAAAAGAGTCATTAATTGACTTTACTATTTACGTGGCTGCTTTAGAGCTGCTTCCTTTGTCTCCTGATGCTTCACATCATCTCCACACCACTTGCCTAGGGAATGTTACCAGCTGGACTCCAGCCAGGGGTTGTATACAACAAAAATGTTTGGTATTTGCTGCTGTTGGCCTTTAATAAGCAGCCTCTATTCCCTCCACACCCCATCACTCCTACGGAAGCCAGTGCAGATTAGATATCCTTGTAGGGCTGCAAGCATCTGCTGAACACCTATTTATCAGGCCCAGGCCCAGTTTTGGGAATACCACAGGGCTGTGGTAAGAGGCTCCACTTCAGAATGCTCTGGCTCTAAAAGTGCACTGCAGTACATTTTCAGAGTTGACTTTCTTGAGTATTTCCCAAATTCCTTATTACCACAACACAAATTTCTTCATCTTGGCATTTCTTCAGCCTGGCATGCTCAGTGAGCAGAGAAACACCAAAACTTAACAAAATAGCAGCTGCAGCTTCTCCAAGAAGAAAAAAAAAAAACCCACCCTGAAAAGCTCTTCAGCACAACTTCACCTCCCACAGAAATGGGAAAATGGGCAGGAAGGTCTGGGAATGTTGCAATGTTGGCATCACATCTCTGTACCACTGAGTGTAAATCATTGATGGATGCTGAGTCAACAAAGGCTGAAAGCTACTGCTTTTATATATATATCTATATAACTTAGATTATATATATATATTACTCATAAGCTAGAAGGAACATGACGTTTCTGCAATTCCATGTATTTTCCTTTCTTTTCAGCAAACTAAGAATTTACAGATAAGGTCCAAAATAAACTTCCATTTGCGCTGCAGTCAAGGGGGAGTGATGAGATGCAAGTTGGTTAAGCCCAGCTTCCCAGAAGAGGGCTGGTTTTGAGGGCTGTTCGTTTGCTTTTTGTTGCAAAGCTGGATGAACAAAACTCCCAAGCAGAGGAGAGCTCCAGCAGCCTTCCTCACCATCTGTTAGTGGTTAGCAGCCCAAGATTAAACCATCCAACTTCAAAGCTAAAAAGAAATTCTCACCATTACTGTTTGTTCAGCTCCTCCCAGCTCATCTTTAGCCGGGCAATAATCTGGCTCTCACCCATGGATTGTCCAATGGATTGGGGAGCTGTAAATGTTCCTGGCTCTGGACATATTTGGGTTTTTCAGTTGGTGAAAGGCCAAAGGGCACATCAGAAATCCCATCACTGCTCCTGAGGAAATCAGGGGGATGCCATGGAGCAGCAGAGGCCGCTGGATATGGGGAGAGGACTTTGGGTTCACTCTGAGAAAAGCCAATCCATAATAAGTAATTCCATCGAGAAGTTTCTTCTACAAATTTCATCCTGGACTCAATACTCCTGAACTCACACAAACAGATGGGGAAGGGGAGGGGCCATTCTGAACCAACATAAAAGCCAGAAGCAAGGGAATCAGTGCATGTTACACACCACTAACACAGTCCCTGCAACAACACAATTATCTAAATTTGGGTGCCTAAAACATGGGGAGTGGAAAGGGGAGAGAAAGGAAGGTACCAAAGAGAGCAAAACAGCACAGCACTTCATGCTCAGAGACACCTCCACTCTGCAGCAAGAGCAGGAAGGCATCTGTCATCAGGTCTGCATTGGAGAAGTGCAGGACAGCCACAGCAGCTGCCAGTCCCAGCAATGCCCTCCTAAGAACCAGATTCCACGTCAGGACAAGGTGTTTTGCAGCCAGAGAATGCAGCAGCAGTTTGGTGGAGGCTTTTCTACCTTCTTGGTACATTTGACTTTGGGAAAATATTACTGACTTTAAAACCAGCAGTTTATGCAGAACTCCTCATGGAACATCAGCAGGTGATGAAGCTGAGACAGGAAACCCCCAGGTAATCCCCCTGCCTTCAAAACACTGAGATGAGAGATGTGCTTGGAGAACCATCCGTGCAGGTTGTTGGGATAAAAGCCTGTTCCTGCAGCATCTCAATGAAACACAGCTTATCCCTCAGTACACTTTGCAGAGAGAAAACATTTAAGAGAACTCTCAGCAAAGTGAATTCCTCAAGAAGATCCAGCTGCACTCACCTTCCTGTAACCTGCCTGTTACTTACTAGAACAGTGACTGCAGGAGTGCAGGCATTTTGGGGGGAAGACAATGGAGCTGCCTTGACCCCAGATTTAATTACACACTCTCATGCCAAGGATAAAAATGCCATGTGTGCCACATTCAAATCAGCATTCAGTTGTCTGTTGAGTTCAGAAGATCAAAAGCTTATGTTCTTCTTGCAGGTGAGGCAACAACAAAACTAGAGACCAGAGTGTCTGAAGACTCCTGAGGTGGAAATGGATTGGACATTGACTAAGAACCAAAGGAAGGCACCTGGAAAACTTCAGAGATAATCTCTGAAGACCAAGAACCCAAAGGCTTGTCACAGCACCAATCCTATACCCAGCAATTCCCCCAGAAGCAGCACTCCTGGCTGCCAAGAGGAAAAGGGGGATGGATGCAGAGCCCTGGTGAGGTGTCCTTCATTACTGGAGAAGTGGCTGCCCCTTCTCTGAAGGCCATGCAAGGTAAAAAAAAACAGGAAACTTCATCAACAGAGGCAGGGGGAAAGAGGTGAAGATGCAAAGCATTCAGAGCTTCAGCAAGAAGTGGGAGAGCTTTGTCTGCAGACAATTCCTGTCCAGGCAGTCAGAGACAGGGAAATGACAGACACACCACAACTGTTCACTCAAGAGGTGGTTTTTTCCCCATTAGCCACCCTGAACCACTCCTACTGGAGAAATGAAAAACTATTCTGAGGGCTGCCAGCTTTAGTAAACATCAGGGTCAAGCAGGTAATCCAGGTCCTGAGACAGCAAGTTTGGGATGAGAAGATGAGCCTTATGAACTGCCACAGGAGTTTCTGAAACCACTTCCAGCGTGGTTAAGACACCCTTCTCACACTTTATTTATTCCTGCCTTAGCCTAGGACCTGCAAAACCAGTGGCATGAAGGGGGATACACAATTTACCTCTTCACCAGAAGGAGCAAAGCAAGGCAGAGCCAAGCCCAGCCAAGGTGGAACCCAGCAAAAGATGCACAAATTCCATGCTCTGTACCAGATACTAAACAGGGATCAACTGCCCACTCAGTACTGAAGGATCAAAAGCTCACGGGAACTTTAGAGGTGAGGTGATGACAAAGTTGAAGGCAGGAGAGCTTAGAGTCTTTCCAGTTTGGAATTGAGCAGATTGGACATTCACCAAATCCTGCAGCACTGCCACTCCAACCTTGCGGCTTGGCTGACCATGCAAAGGAGAGTAAAGTTCATGCACAGACACAAAACATGAAGCTACTTCAAAACATTCACCTGGGGCAAGCACACACTGCCAAAGCATCCACAAACACACGAGAACAAAGCGTTTCTTCTCACTCTGGGATCCCATCCCTGCTCTGAGGGCTGTTTTGTGCATTGCACATGAAATAAGAGATCACATGAAAACAGAAGTCCTGCTGGAGCAGGAACCACAGACCTAGCCAAGCCTGAGTTAACTGGATCAACTTTTATCTTAAGTACAGAATTCTTTTTGCTTCTGTGTCCTTAGGCCCCAAGAACCTTGCATTCATGGTATCCACAGCTGGAAAAAGCATGGCTTGAAAGGATTCACCCTCAGTCCTGTACAGACTCTGAGAGTTAAGGCACTTCTGTAGGAAGCAGAAGATGGAGAATTGAATTCCTTCACGTCAAGAAGGACACTGAACCCAGGACTCCTTCCAGCAGTCGGTCTCCCCACTGAGCTATTCCAGGCAGAGGGATCCTTCCAGACCACATCCCCAACACGCTGGCACCCAGGAGAGAGGCACCCAGGCCCTGAACCTGCCCCTGTCCCTCAGACACCTGAGCATGCTGTGCTCCGGTCACTGCAGGCAGCTTCAGGACAGAGCTGAGGTGTGGTTCCCAGCACAGATGAGCCATCCTGAACCCCAGGCTGCTCCCAGCAGGGGCAGCATCCCTCCTGCACCTGGTACCTTCAGGCTGGCCGGGGGACTGCACACGACCAGCAGCACTCTGTGCAGGGCTGGGTCTGGGCCAGCCCCGCTCCCTGGGCTCGCAGGGAATCCTTATCACAGCAGCTGCAGCTGCCAGAGCCAGCACAGGAAGCTGCAGGAACACACAGTCCACGGGGGAGAGGGAAGGAAGCTGGGTCACCCTTTCCACCTCAGCCCAAGAACAGAGCAGCTCAGGAGGGCCCCGAGCCTGAAATCCCACTTGTGTTCAGCCTTCCCAAGCAATACAGCTCCAGATCCCGGGAAAACCTCAGCTAAAGCAAGAAGTTTGCTCTTGGGAGGAAAAGGGAGTTCAGGTAAAAGGGAACCTTCGTGCCACCCTCCTCAGAGATGCCCCTTTGAGGCAGACCCAAAGCTCAGCTGCTGCTCAGGGTCTCCAGAGTCACTTTTGGATCTTGTCTCCCCCAGGCATTTCCCACTGAGCAGTTACAGCACAGCACTGCACAGATGGGAACTTCTTAAAGCTTTGGTTCAGATGCACAGCTCTTCACTGCCATTTTAAAATTACATTTCTTAAGCAGCACATGCCTAGAAATCTCAGTAATGTGAATTACAGTATTAAAAAACTACATCCCCATATTAAATATTGCTTCATGCTACATCTTTTCCCACTGCCTGTCAAGATTAAAGACCAAGCTTTGACTCCCACAGCTGTATCAAAGCCCCCTCTCACAACACAGACCCCCAAAAGTGCCCAGATGAGAAATGGTCACTCACGTGCAGAGAATTGATTGGTCCTCACGGTCTGCAAAACAAGAACAAACACGGTTACAGGGGTTTGTTTACACTGTTCTGTAATCTGCAATATGGTTTCTTTTAATTTTATACTTTTAATATTCTTTTTTCAGTTTAACAATTCTAAGGACACTCTGAAGGAATTTTAATAATATTCCTTTAATAATATCCCCAGTTCACATGCACACACCCCTCAATCAACAGCTTAGAAGTTCCTAAAAGTCCTGACATTTCAGATAATTAAGTCAAAATTCTAGTTAAATTAAATAATCATCCACAGTGAGGTTTTGAACTGTATTTTCAGATGAAGTGGACCTAACACTTTTTATTCTGTATGCATAAAGAATTTAAAACCTTACATGAGGAGAAAAACAATTTCAAGCACACAACCCTGACAACCACACGCTTGGAAAGAGCACTGCCATCTCCAGCAAACAAGTGCTTTCCTCCACAGCTTTTTGTTTCCTTTTTTAAATGAACACGCAGGCCTGAAGAGCTCCCCCAATTCAGCTTATTCATGAAAGCCTCGTCCAAAGGACATCCAGGGAAACCAGAATGCTGCAGCGCTGTGCCTCAGCACTTCTGTGCCACGCAGAGCCCTGCTCACGACCTTTGGGAAGAACTCCTGAAGGTCAGACACAGCCTGCAAGGGCTATTTCAGCATGACAAGAGCCTCACAGAATGTATTTCAGCACCCTATTAAAAATAATATAATCAAAGCATCCAAATACACCTGCAGCAAGTAAAACATTTCAGATGCTCCTGCACGCTGCCACCACAGGCTGAGGCACAGATGCCACCCCTGGCAAGTTCTGGACTGCATTAACACCAACTACGACAAAAACCAGAGATGCTTTCTGATTGAAAAATGTTAAAAACATGCTGTCAGTTGTACTTTGAACCTGTTGTTCAAAAATACTGAGAACTAGGAGTGATCCCCTGGCCTGCTGTGCTGCACCAGGGGCAGAATGTGAATCCTGAAACCCAGAACTGTGTCTTGCAAGCAGATGTGAGCTCCAAAAATCCCTCCCGAAGGGTAACAAACAGCAGAATGAGTGCAGGAGAACTGAAATATTTGTTTAGATTATTAAAAAGTAGGGAAGAAGAAATTCCCAGAGTTGATGACTCTCCTGACAATCCTGCAGGGATGCTCCTGGATCATTCCCTACAGCTGCATGAGGTGTAGCAACTCCTGCACAGACACACCAAAAAAAGAAAGGAGAAGCCTGGGACTGCAGGAAATGAAAGGTGAAGCAAGCAAAAGCAGTGGGAGTATGACAAGAGAAACATAAAGAACGCTTGTTTGTGCTCTCCTGGGTTTGGTATCTGCGATCTGGTCTTGCAAGATGTACCAAAAGTGAGTTTTTGGTCACAGGAGCAGCGCAGGGCAGGGCTTCAGGCACAGCTGGATGTCCTGCCCAGGCTGAGTGAGGAGTGCAGCTCTGGGACCCTGACCTGCTTTGGGGCAGCCAACAGTGACTCACACACCGAGCTCCCAATGCCAGCAAAAACCCAAGGTGACGCAGGACAGGACAAATCATTTGTTCTTGCAGAAGAAACAGCTGGATGAAAGCCAAGTTGGTACCATGAGTAGAGTTGAAAGTTAGTACTTCTTAGCTTTAGTACTTACTGAGGTGTTTCTTTAAAGTGAGAAGTTGATTTTTTCCCTTTCTTACTTCCCAGGAATAATTTCACTCTAATTTTGTCACTGTAGCTAGGCCATTACCTCAAAAAACACAGTCTGCTCTGAACTAGAGCTCTTCAGCTTGGCACTTCAAAAAAACTGAACACAGCTAGCATTTGCCTTGAAGTTTAATTTATTTTAAGACTGTGTGTTTGTCAGTGCTTTGGATCATGACATTTGCTACCTGTGCATTTACCAGGCAGTGCTACTGTGCAACAACACACGAGGCACGCTGCATAAATTAATTTTCTTACTCAATTAGTTCTAGAGAAAATCTACAAGTCCATGAAACGTATTTATTGTATTTATTTGTCATTGCCAGAAGCTTCAGCAAGTGCAGCCAAGCTTTTCAACTTTCTCTGTCCAGGAGCGTGAATGGACACAGACCCTACAAAGTGCATCGTCTGCACTCACGTATGTCACTCCAAATCCATTTCTGAGCAGACGCCAGGGCTTGCCTGATCAGGGGTTAAAGCAACTCAGCTCACTCATCAGAGATGCTCAGTAAGTCAATTCAGCTCATCCAGGTGAATATTAGCACGAGGATGAGGACGTTTAAGACATAATGAAATAACATCAAGCTCTTAATTTAAGTAACATCACAAGACAACCCTTTGGTTTTAATCACAAACCAAAGCAGGCAAGTCCCATTGGAATCTACCACTTATGCAGCTTGGATTTAAATATCATCCAAGGTCTTCAAGCTACACTGAAGCTACAACTGGCTTTGCTCCAACTACCCTTTACTATACTGATATTTTAAGTATTGCAAATGTCCAGATCTCTCTCATGGTTTGACTGGGAATGAATGGAAGAAGCCATTTGGAGCTGTCCCTGAGTGAACTGCCCAACCAGAAAGGCATTTTCTGAATTAGCACTCATTGATAAATCTATGAAAACAATTCCACAGGTGCCTTGCCTGCTTTCAGCCTTAACCTCTCTCTGATTACAATTCTTATCAAACAGTAATTCCATACAGACCCTGGCTGTCTCACAGTGCCCTTATTTAAGGTAAGAACATGAAATAAGTGGGCCAAGGTGAAAAAGGTTCAATCCAGCAAAGCAGTGAAAAGGGATGTGAATTTTAACCTGCTTTCCCAACTCAGGCTAGAGAGAAAGCAAAGGGCTACCACACATCCAGCCAGCAGAAAACCACAGAGAGGAAAATGGCTCTTATCTGCAGGTACAGCAAGGGTTGTCCTTCCCCAAACCCAAAATTCTTGTGGATAATTCATTCTGGCATAGCCTTTCCTTTTCCCTCTCCAGAGCAGTGATCAAATGCCAGCCCCATTTCTGCAAGAGACACCAAAAGAAATCCCAGCTTTCCTAGGGGGTGGAGGAGGCAAGTTCTTTGATATTTCTCAAATGGGAGACATCGCTGGCTTTCTAAAAAGAGACCCCGTGGAGGGGAATGGAGGGTGCTTGTTTATTTGTAGGTGGTATCTCATTCTCAGGTGCCCCAGACCACAGCCCAGGAAAAGCTCCCTGGCTCCCTGGTGGATGGCCTTGTTTGTTGTGGATGCAGGCTCCAGGGATCTGTTGTGTGTGCCCTCTGCTGCAGGTGAACAGGCTCAGATATCAATCTAGCCAAGGTCATTTAAAAATTGCATTCCTGACAAGTTCTGTGAAAAGGGGTCAGTGCCTGGGGGAGAGGGGCCTTCCCACCAGCACAGATTTTGCTGCTGCCAGAGCTCTCACAGGACAGGGCCATGAACGCTTCAGAGCAAGAAGAGCATGCAGGTGGTCCCACAACCTGCCACTCTTCAATTCCAATTATTCTCTTTTTCCTGTTTTCCCACTGGGCTGATAAGCACGGGAAGAGCTCTGGTTACAGAGATGAAGCATGCCTTTTTAATTTGTGTTTGTCTTTACCATGTTGCCTGGTTACTCTCTAAACTATCATCAAACACTTAGCACTGCAAAGTGACTTGCAACAAACACCTCGACCCGGAGCCAGCAGGAAGAATGACAGGCACAAGTTTGCTTGCTGGGCACCTACCAGGCCAAATGTGCCCCGACACACTTGTGGGCACCACGAGATTTGTGGCTATCCTACATTTCACCTCCATCTGCAGCTGTGCAATCCTCTCCATGGGCAGCTCCAGTTCTGCAGCCTCCCAAAGCCAGGGCAGTTTGCAGGAATAAATCAGCACTGTGCCCACAGTGACCCATCAAACACTCCAGGTAATTTTGCAGGAAGCAGGACATTTGCTAGTAATACAAAGTTGACATTTCAAGTTCTAACACCTACATTTCATCGAGCTAAAACTGTTTAAAGTTTTAAAGAAGCTGAACCTACACACGCCCGAAGTGTCTGATGTGACACACCCAGCAGTGTATCAATATCACTGTCAGGTTACCCTCCTCGGGAGGTTTCAGGTGACTACGGGATGGAAACATCCCAGGCATCTCCAAGAAAGGTAAGTAGGATCATTGCACTATCCTTCCAAAAGCTGAAAGGAACCTCTGCAAGTCAGAAATTCTCAAGGACACTCCAGGGGAAGCCATCTCTTGTTGTGCACCATCAAACTGCATTTGTTTTTTGATTCAGCTCATTCATACATTGGTCAGGTTTTACATCCAATTCTTCCTTCCTTCAAACTGCTAAGCAATGAACTTGCAGAAATTCTCATTCTTTGTCCTAAAAGATGTAACATTAGTTTATACCAGAGCAAAGATCAAATTCAGGTGCAGTCCACTCCTTGTGGGTATCCAGTGGTTTTAAGTCTTAGAATAATAATATTTATCAGCTTTGCTTCATCAGTGCTCAGACACTTTTGTCCCAGAACACTGAAAGCCCCCAGTACTGCTCGGACATCAGCCCATGGAGAATTACATCAACCCTCTTCCTGCAGCCCAGCTTCAAAGGCAAATCCAACAGTGCTGCTTTAAATCAATCAGCAGTTCCCAGCCCTGGGTGTTCACCTGGTATTTCCCACCCAGACTGAGACAGGACAGACACAGCCAGTGTCTCCTGCATTTCCTCTGCCTGGCTGAGAACTGTCAGCTCGAGCTGCCACAAACCCTTTTAACAAAGCAGCGTTTCACTCCTGCCTCTTACTGCAGGAGGTGCCCAAATCTGTAGGGAAGGGTCAGTGAAACACCACTGTGGGGTGAGGCATTGGTGTAAACACTCCAGGTGTTCCTGCTATTTGTCGAGTTCAAATAACAAAAGCTTTTATTAAAAAGGGGGGGAAAACCATGAGGTTCTATCCCTTCCTCTGGAACATCCGAGATAAATCACAACAGCCATGCTCCAGGTTTGCTGCTGGCTGAGTACATGAAGTTAATAATTAGCAGTGATACATAGCAGAGGTCACTCCAAGCCCAGGCATGGCTTACCCTGCCACTCGTTGCAGTGACCCACAGCACTGGATACAGGGACTTTTTGCATGTCTGCAGCACACGACGTGACCACGCTCATTACTCCCTCACCCAGCACAGCCCCAGCCTTCGAGGACTCAGCCAAGCTGTGAATTGAGACTATTTTAGAAATCACGAGTGAGGCATTTGCAACATTAGCCTGAAATTCCCCAAATTCCTGAGGAGAGAACTGTGACGTGCTCAGCGCTGCCAGCCAGGGCTGAGTCAGCACGAGAGGACAAAACAAACAGGACTCTGTCCTGCCCACCGCATGCAGCTGGAGCAGCCTCCCTACCTCGTACCAGGGAGAACTGGAGTTTTCTTTTACTTTTTAGCCCTAATTAAGTTTGAAGAACCTTAAATATGGTTTCATTTTCACTATCAGTCTTTCAGTCCCTTTATTAAATATCATTAAGAGAAGCTTTAGTAGATCTAATTTAGAAATTACAACAGAGCTGCTACGTTTGTGAACAGCAGTTTATAGGTAGCATGCTGCCCCCGTAACAAATTCAAACAGCTATGGGGTTATTTATCCAGCCTTTTCAAAGAGGGGACTGCTGTGATTTAGGAGATGAGCAGAGCACACAAGGCAGCTTGGAGAAAATCAGGGGAAACTCCCTGGGCTATGGGAGGGCTCCTGATCCCCACAGTGCCAAGCTCAGGGCCCAGTTCACTGGCCGGGCCGAGGGCTGGGTCACACAGGAGGGGTTCCTGCAGCTCAGCTGAAGGGCAGTGACAATCCAAAGGGAAAAGCCCCTCCAACTGCCCCAGCCAAGGCTGCCAGGACTCACTCCCTGCTGCCTGTGGAGCTGCCGATGACACAGGAGCCGATCTATACCTTCCCAATTTGTGGCTCCCAAGGAGCCCTCCCAGGAGAACTGAAAATCCACACAGGCCATCCCTACTCTTACATTTCAGTTCTTATTTGCATTCTGCTTAGCAGTAACCTAAGATTAGTAGCAGCTGGCAAGCCACAGGCTGGACAAGGTTTATTTGGACTGCAGAGCACTCAGCATAGCAGTGGTTTCCATTCTCCATCAATCCTGCTTAAGTTGTTCTACTTCCCATGGAGGACAATTTTGTTTAGACAAAGATTACGCTGTCAACTGAGACAATGATTCAAGGAGGCCCTTTAATATCTGCCCTGTAAACTCACTCATTTAACTTCTGCTCTTCTCCTTTCCAAACAATCAATCTAGCACAAACCACTCAACAGAACGGGCTGGCAACTTCCACTCCAGTGCCCTCTTTCCCAAGCTGTTTGATTATGCCTGAACTCCACCAGTTTGGAGAGCCAGCAAGTGTGACAGCAGTGCCACAGCAGGGGCATGGTCTGGCGTTCGGGCACACACAGGACACAGATCACCCCACACATCACCCCACCAGGCAAGGCCAGCCACGTACAGGGACCCATTCCAGCACTTCAGCCTGGCTGGTGCTGGGCAGTGAGCTGTATGGATTTTTCTGAAGGATATATCCTCAGTCCCATAGCAAACCTTGTGATAAACATGGTAATGTGGAAATATTCTTGGTCACAGATTTGCTCCACAGACTCCTTACACCTCTGCTCTTCAGCACTGGAGTTACTATTTTTTCACAGATCCTTCATCCCTCCAGCTCCTATTTTAACAGCAGCAGCTCCAACATTACCAGGAGAATTCCTCTTTCCCAAGATGTTTATGCACAAAAAGCACAAACAGAGGAATGCAGGTTCCAGGGTTTGCAGCAGTAACTCCCAAGCCATAAAAAGAACAAAACAATGGACAAGACTGACCAATCTTTAACCAGTTCTCTGCCTATATGAAAGCCTTTCCTCACACTGCAGTCACTTACAAGCCTCTGGTTAAGACTGTTACCAAATTCCTTTCGGAAAGCTGATCGTGAGTATAGTGGTCTCCAGATTCCCAGACCTGAGCAGGACCCTCAGATCTGCACCAGCAGCTCACATCTGGCTGCTCCGATGCCAAATGTTCTTGTGCAGCACAGTACATCAGATATTCCATCTCTGTGATTCTTGCAGTTTTTCTATTTTCAACATTTTTCTATTTACTAACCCTTCAGAGAGTGATTTCCTGGTGTTTTCCTCAAATTTTCCACAAGAACATCCCCGAGCAACTTCAGAGTAGACACATAAAAAGACACAGACAACTATTTTTTCCAGCTGTCTCCTCTGCATTTTCCTTCTCCACATCATCTGATGGCTCTATCACCACTTTGAAAAAGTCCTAGAACAGGATGAATTTCAATGCCCCAGGGTGACCAGAATGCCGTGAGCTTTTATTCACCTTGTTCTATGAAAGAGATGCACACCACCTCACAACTCTGAATCCTTGAGGAAGACTCACAAAGTCTGCCAGGAACTCCTGAGCAGCCAAGTACCTGAGAGCATCAGGTCTGGACAAGTGAAAGGAGGCTGGAGATACACCAAGACATAAATGGATGTGGCCCTGGGGTCAGAGACAAGGAGCAGGCACCAGCAGCCCTCTCTGCTCCCTGCTCACTAAGGGATGGACACCGCTGTGCTACTTGTTGCTTCCTCGCCAAAGGATAACAAAGAAATTTAAGTCGAGAGGAAGGGGGAGGAGGGAGAAGGAGCTGCTGCAAGTGCTGGCAGTAGCAGTTATGGCATAGCTGCACTCTGAGTCCAGCAGCCCAGAGGAACGCAGGCACCGCTGACAAAACCCAGCTTTGTGCGCAGCACGCAGCGCCCAGCAGGACTCTCACGCTGCTCTCAAGATTAGAACACATTGAAGGTTTTGTTACATCAAGGCATTACTGCTTGTGCCTGTCATCTCGAGGCTCGAGCCAAGCAGAAGCAAATTATCCATTTCACAACTACCTAGGAATAAAAGGAGTTTAATTTAAACTAAAGCTTCGGTGCAGGAGCAGGTGCTGACTGAGTAATCGCACAAAATGATTCATCTCATGAATGATTTCCCAAGTTGGATGCATTTAGCCTTGAATTCCTGTCTGTAGGCACAGTCACAATTCAATTATGAGGCCAGCTTGCATAGCAACTTTTAAAATTAAAGTCATCTCTGGTAGCTCAGAATATCAACCAAAAAAGCCCATGGAAGTGGCTCATCTATTGCAGCGTTTCACTCCAGCAGTGGGAAGAAAACCAAGGCACTGAAGAAAGTAAGAATTCCTTATGTAACAATTGTCACTCCTGTCTCATTTGTAAATACAAGAAAGTTACTGAAAATATGAAAAAAAAAAAGACGTCAACCTCTAAGCAATTAAGCCTTAAGAGACAGTTCACTTTAAATATCATCATTCCTAATTAAGTGCCCAACCTTGAGGCTGAGCAGTGAACAGGGATCCAGTCACATTTTGACAAGTAGAAGGACAAAGGTCAGTAAAGAACTGAAACTTTTCCAACAATAACAAAAATGTCAAAAATGCAGATTTAGAACTAGATTGTGTAAGTTCAACTGAGCTTGTTCAATAAGTGCTTGGCTACTGATGCCATTCACAGCTGGCCAAGCAAGGTGCAATAATTCAAATCATGACAACTCCCAGCCCCTGAACCACATGGGTTTAATATCAAGAGACACAACACAAAAGTGAGGGGAAGGAGATGAAATATAGCAAAACAAGTTCAGCTGACAGAAGTATTTATCATTTTACTTCAAATTCAAAAATAATGCGGCAGGAGACTGTTTCAGCATGATGGATTTCAGTTTTTTCTACTTAATTTCTTGCTTAAAGAATCTCTTTCCCTACACTGAGCCGTGAATGGCTCAGTGGTGCATGTGACACTCCTGGAAGTGTACGAGCAATGTGGATGTTAATGGTATTGTCACCTCAGTATTTATATTCCACACCTGCCTGAGAGGACCAAGTGAAACCACAGAATTCTCAGAGCAACAATAAAGGGACCTATAAATCCTTCACATGGCATTTACCAAGCAGCCAGTTCTGCTGGGATCATCAACCTGCACTTTGTAACTCATTAAAAGGCCTTGGGGACCCTTTTGGAAAGTCAAGATGTAATGAAAATACTGAGAACATTAATGGCACATTTATCAGGTTCCATCTGCTCCTCAGAACAGAGAACACCAACCGTCACTCCCAAGTTTTTCAGTCTCAGAGCAATTTTTCCCTCTTCCATTTGAAGATTTAATGGACCTTTAAAAGAAAGAGAAGAGTTGCCTCACTTCAGTCTCAATTCTTTTCTTCCGTACCTGGGGGTGGATATGCCCCCAAGGGAGGACTTAAATCAAGATTAACTAGAAATATAGATCAGTAAGATGTTTTTAAGGGAGAAGTATTGCACCTGTAGGCAGTTCTGGCTTCTCCAACACCAAGTGTTCCCTTCCCGTCTTACGCTGTTTCCGATAAACCTTCTCTGCAACAGGATTAAAGGCAGGCCTAAAATATCAGTGCTAATTTGGTGCTCATCAAGATGTCCTCAGGGAAACAGGATAAAAAGGAGAGACTAAGCATAATTATACAAGAGTAATATTAATAGGCAAGCTGGGCTTTAGCAACAAAAAGTCAACAAGTTTTCCTTAATATTTCTTCCAAAGCACTTGTATGTCACAGAATAAAGAGGCACAATAAAACAAAGCCAAACTTCCTCTAGAAATCCAGAGGGAAAATTAGAAGGGAAGAGGGAAAAGAGAAAGTTGGGTGTGGAAAAAACACTACAGAAAAATTTATGGGTTTTTTGCACAATCAAGTCTCCCTTGCTGGTAAAATATCACCACAGACCTATCAGCCCTAGAAAATTCATTTTCTTAAGGAAAATCCTAGTCTGTGGCAAATTTTTATGGCCCATAACTTTAAGCAGGACTGAAAAACACTAGCAAGGCCTGAAAATTGTATAACCAAATGGAATGAAGGCCATGTCAACTGTTCAGCAACACTCTGTGGGGCCAACACCCTGCCCCACTGCTGGGCTTAATTTCAGTCCATCACGCCTGGGATATGGGTACTCCCTGCTTCACCTCCTCCTCAGGGAAATGAAGGGAAAGTGCAGGAGAAATCCACTAAACCACCTGTGAAGTAACACCCTACTACCACAGCGCTTTGAAAAAATAATTACTGGGGGAAAGAGAGGGGAAATCCAGTCTGGAAAGCTGAATTGCAGGTTATTATCTTCTGCGGTCAGGCACTGGGTAATGAGGCTTTTCCTGAAGAGAAATCCTGACTGGCATAACTAGAATGCAGCCCAAGCCTTGTCTTAAGCAAGACTCTCTTCAGCTCAACCTTTAATGCAGCTGTGCAGCAAAGGCAGCACTCAGGAGCTCCAGCACTGCCCGAATTTTGCTTTTCCTTGCAGAACTGGCCCCAAATCCCCGTTGCCTCCCAGCTGCCCCACCACTGACCCGTTCACCTGCAATACTCAGTCATGGAGGACAATTCTGCACCTGCCTCTCTTGTGGCAGCTTCCAGAACTTCTTCTGTCTCCCTGGGGAATACCATTCCCTCTCCAAACTGGGCTCTGGGACCGATTCTGTGTGTCAGAGCTCTTCCCCACCCCTCTGCCCTGTGTGGTTGGCAGGCACTGACCCACAATTACAGCCCATTCTTGCCCTCCCCAAAGGGCAGGGTGAGGGCTGGCCTGGGCAGCCAGGGGGGCAGGAGGTCCCCCCAAACAGGAAATTCTCCAGGGGGCCAAGAACAGAGCAGGGTTTGATGGCTGTCAGTCAGCAATGCTTCCACGCAGACCTTTCCTACCACAGCACACATGGAGAACTGCAGGGATCTGTTTGTATCCCCACTTCAGGAAAATGTTCCAGCAATGTTTAAGACAAGGAATAACTATGGACATGCACATGCACCAGTTCTGCTGACCAGAAAATCTTTTGCTTTCATAATCTAAATAGAAATCTCCATTTTCTTATTTAAGCACAAATGTTAATTTAAACATACAAAACCTCAGAACAGCAGAAACTGGAAGCTGAGCTGTGACTGTCCATGCTCTGAATTAGAGGCATGAAAGCATAAAGAGCCTGAGTAACACTTTACTCACTGTGCCCAATTCTCAGCACAGAAAAATTGTGGTTTAAGGAATCAGGTTGCTCAGAGTCACAGCTCAGGTCCGGGTATCCTGTTAATCACTGTAAACACATCTCACAAACACCTGGAAATGAGTAGTTTGTGATTAGCTGCAAGGAAAATAAACACGATTATCCTGCATAAAATAGCACTGAACAGGCCAGGAAAATCCAGCCAACCACTTTCATTAATCTAAATTAGTGGTCAGGTTATTTCTATTAGGGTAAGGTCATATTCTCCAAAGGAATTGCATTCCTATGGTTTCAGTTTCAGGTTTGAATCCTAATAATTAAACTTCAGACGTCAAATACTGGACACACAGCAGTCATTCATATCAAAAGAAACCTATGGATATGCTGGAACAGCAGTAGCATGACTTGCAATAATACTGGAAAAACTCCTCTCCCCAGCCCTCTCTCTGCCATCCCAGCTCTATCTCCCAGAGCACCTACGTGCACAGACACAGACAGGAACTGCACAACAACACTTTTCTAAGTATGTGTCAGTAACTTATCAGCAAAAGCATCCTGGCCAAGGATTCTGCTGCAAATAAATGCTTGCAGAGAGCTCTGATGATTAATCTGAAGCATTTTGATTAACCCAGCTAGTTCTTGGTTAGAGACACATTTCTACCAGCCAAAACTCTCTGACACGTTTTCTGTTTCGTTAAAGGCTAAATGCCTACTAAACCACCAGGCAGAGGTAGAAGATTGAAGACATTTTGCACATTGTGTTAAATACTTGATAGGGAAAACCCATCCTCACCAAACCCTGGGCACACTGAGTAGCTGACCTTGTGTTGCCACTGATAACCAGAAAACAAATGGAATAATGTAATAATCTGCTACTGTTAAGACACACAGTATTTGGTGCTCTAACGACTACAAAACCTTGGTTGTTGTAATTGCAAGTTTTATTTACACGGAGACAAACTGGGCTCCCTGCAGGGGCTCTGTGCATCAGGGCCCACGCCGAGGCCCTGGGAGCACAGAAGGAGCAGGGTCAGTGCCACAGCTGCCCCCTCCACCTGGCACAAGCACCCACTGCTCAGCCTGTCCTGGAGCTTTTATTTATCCCTGCAATGCAGCTGTGCAGACAAACCACCAATGGGAAAGTCAGTAACTCCTGCAAATGCTTCCTAAAATAAACAGGGAGCAGCTCCATACAGGTGAAGGGCACTAGAAACACAGATTTAGTTAACTTTACACAAGTTATTCCCTAAATAATGGATCCCACTGCATGGGCTTAATTTTTCTTATTCCAACCTCTGCCTTTGTTTGTTCAAATGAGAACTCAAGACTATCAAAATCAAAAAGAAAGCGAGCACAGAGAGATTTGATACAAAATATAAACCCCCATGCATCAGAAGGGAAGAAAAGAGGACTGTAACCAAACATACACCACCATGTGCATTTTTTTTTTATACCATCTTCCAAGAATAGTAACATTTGTCCATGTAGCAAGATCTCCAGAGACACAAATCAGTATCAGCAGGGTATGCGAGCAAATATATGGAGCACCCAGAGTGTGGTAACTACTGACATTGACTTACTTTATTAGAGGACATTTGTCTCAAGAACTTTTCAATGTATTCTTGAGACCATTTCAAGAGGTGCTTTCAGATTGGGAAACCCTTAATCACAAAGCACTTGAGACTGCTACAATAAACTCCTTAAAATAAATCTTAAGGTTTGCTCTGCTATTACTCCACATGGGCTTATTAGGGGTCCTCTGATGTGAGCTGTCAGAGGCTGCTGTTCCGGTCAAGCAGTCAGAGTTTCTTTCACAAAGACACATAAAAACAGAGGCCCAAATACCCACTGGGAAGCAGAACAACTCTTGGTGGCCCCAGGTTGCTGCTCTTCCCCCGCCTGTCCCTGCATCACCCCGCACTGCTGGCACAGTTCTCCTGAGGTGAAAGGACACTCAGCAACCTGGAGTTGATTATTAAGCAGCCCTAAAGACAAAGTCACAACTGCAGAAACAAAGACTTGTGTGATGCATTTAAAGATATCAAATGTCTAAAAAAAAGTTAACATTTAAATGGTTGGTTAACCTGGTGGCAGGAACAGCTTTTCCTCAGTTTGGGTGAAATAGGTCACATAGCTTTTCCCCTCCTTCCAGTCCTTCCACAGCTACAGCACAATACACAGCAAGGTGTGCACACCTGGCTCTTGGTTACACACACTTGTCTGGATACAACATGCTGGTCTCCCCACACCTTTAACAGCCCCCTAAATACCAACCAATATTGGATAGAATGAGCTGTGTTTCCAAAATAGTGTGTCAGAAATGCAACCCTGCAAGTTCAACAGCATGTGCTCACTTCAACAAAGTCATATCCCATCAGATTCAGTTTTCATGTTAACACAGCCTTAAAGCCAAAATTCAAACTATGAGCCCTCCATAAACTCATTCTATTCTACTACAGACATACATCAGTTAGGAGAAAAATAAAAGAAATTCCTTCAGGTTAAGTATTCCCGTGACCTCTTTTTGAACTCAAACACACCATTGTTCCATTGTCACCTCGGATTATTTGTCAGCTGCCAGAATGCCAACATTTTTATAGTATCGCCCTTTCAATCACACTCTTTTTCAGTTCCTTCATCCAGAGCCAGTGCACAACATCTTCTGACATGAAACTTCTTTCTTTAGGAACAAAATATTTCTGCCACAACTTCCAGAGCACCAAGTCCAGCTCAGCTGTGTTGGTGTCACTTTGCTGCTGTGCCTCAGCGGGTCACAACCACGGTTCTCTCCCCCCTCTTGAAAATTCTGATTCCCTGTAGCTGGATAAGGAAACTCCAAGCTGCAGGCACAGTAAGGAGCTGCCAGGTAGCTGTTAAACCCCCAGTGAGAGGTCCTTACCTTGCAGCATGCACCTGTAGGCAGACTCGGATATCGCGTAAATGTGCGGTGGCATCTCGTGGCGCTTCTTCCCTCTGTACATCTCAATAATGTTCTCTGAATAAATTGGGAGGTTCTTGTAAGGATTTATGACTACACAGAACAGCCCTGAATAGGTCTGGAAAAAGAAAATATAACAAACATTTCTGTTAGTAAACAGTATTGAAATAGAGTCGTAAAGAACAGAAAGTCTTTTCACAGGTTCTATAATATTTATCTTAAAACAAAATTGAGGTGCTTTTTGTAGAGCAACTCAAAGTACATGCTATATTCAAATTATTGGTTTCTAGTTCTCTTAAAAGGCTCTTTAATTACCTGCATAAAAAGTAATTTAAAGATAATAAGCGTAGGTAAATTTGAAGAGGAGTATCTGATCTCTTTCCCACAGACATTTAAATCTCTCTTCCGTTTGCCAAGTTCCAGCGTTATGGACACCTTTTGATGTTCAACTCCTTCAGTAAAATGTGCATCCCAAGTTATTTTCATTTTAAAAGAACTGATAATATCCACTGCTCAAGTAAATAATCTAGGTGAGGGAAAAGCCTATTTCAAACCACCATTATTTCTGCTATCCTGTTATTTTCTCATATCTGTCTGTCTTTCCTGCTCATCAGCCATTCTCTATTTCAGAGAGGGGTCATTCCCTCCCTGGCACCTGGCCCTGCAGGTGTTTCACACTCTGCTTTCAGAGCTAAAAAGAAAAAGGGTACAACCAGAATATCAAGGAAGCAGCACAAACTGTACATTGCTGGTTTCACTGACTCTTACTGAGACACTTCTGTTCAGCCAAAATGCCCCAAGTGTCACAGAATGAGCCCACACTGAAGCAATGCCCACAGGGCTGCATTTCCCTGAGATCCAAGTACCACAGACTCCTGCAGTCAGCTCCACCTCTGCTCCACAGCAGCAGTTCCTGAGGAAGTCAGCACAGGAACATCCATCCCTGGCACAAGAAGGAGCCTGGGCAGCCACGGACACTGGGCTGTGTGGGAGGCACAGATGAGCCTGGTCTGGCTCGGGATCAGAGGCTGAGCTCAGGCAGACACAGCTCCCTGCACACACCAGAGCTCTCCCGGGGTGTTCCCTGATCCAAGGAATCTGGTTGGCTCTGGCCCTTTCAGCAGCAACCAGAACTGACTGCTTTTAAGAAAGCAGAATCTCTCCATTCACTGTTATCTCCTCACATGCTTGGACAGTGTGTTCCTTTTGGTCATTACTGAAATTCCCATCTTTACCAGCTCAGGAATGTGAGCAAGAGAGACCAGGTCTGGCAGAAATAGGAGATATCTTTCTGAAGGTCAAGAAAACCACGTTTCTTACCTTTGCAGAAAGAATAAGCAGACAGCATTGACAGCTGTTGAGAGCCCAGAGTAATGAGCAGATCACTCGGGCTTCTTAAAATATTTCTCCATTTAAAAAAGTATTTCTGCTACATCGGTATGAACACAGTAGCTGAAAGTCCCAAACTGCCTTTTTTTTTTTTTCTTTTCTAAGTATAAAAGGTTTTATCTGGAGGAAAAGGTGCCCCCCTGTCCTTTCTACACCTCCACCAGCTTCTGGAAAGACAGGCAGAAGGTGTTCTCTGAACTGAGTCCAGGAGCACCATCAGCAGAGAAAAAGAACTTGGTTTTAAGCCAGAGATCCTGACATAGGGACATCTTATGTCCTTGTAGGAAAATACTCCCTCTGCTTTGGTCAGATCTGCTGGATGATAACTGCAGGGCCTTACCACCTAAACAAGGTATTTATTTCTCAAGAGAAAGGAAACAGATCTTATCAGGGCAACTGACCCAAGCATAAAGAACAACTTATCAGTCATTAACTCAACATAACATAGGTCTGTTGGCAAGTGGGCAGCTCCTCCCCAGCCTCCTTTCCTACCAGTGTCCCTCTTGCCAGGATCAGTGCTCTTGCCCTTCCTTACTGACCTGGATAATACTGCAGACAAATGTCAAACAGAGTTGGTTGGAAACAGAAGCAGTTCCCTGCCCAAACCCATTCATGGTCACTGGTGATACTGGAAGGGAGGGGAGGCAGGGCAGTTATTTCAACAGCTTGGTACAACCATGCAAGGAGCCAATTAACTGCTGAACAATGGACACCCATTCGCAGCCGCCTTCCCTGTGCTCAGCTGAGGTCACCCACATCCATCTGACACCACCACCAGCGACACGGGGGCTCTGAGAACTGCCACAAGCCTGGTTTCTGGTCTAGGCTTCAAATGAGGGTAACCAGAAGAAAGAACGTGTTTACCAAGCCCACCACAGCATCACAGCTCAGAACCACGGAGCAGCACCTCCCCTGTGCTCCTTAAGTGCAGCCACAGCTCAGCAGAGCGAGCTGGTTCTTGCTGACTGCAGGGGAGAGCTGGGCCTGCGAGAGGAATTCCCAGAGCCAGAGTCCACTCCAGACCTGTCCCAGCACAGCTCTGGCCGCTGCCGCGGCACCCAAACGTGCTGAGGCCAGCAGAGCTCTGCCCTCGGGGAGGGTTCTGGACTCTCACCCAACAGCACTCCAAGCCCTGCTCTGCTTCTCACCCACTCAGCTTCAGAGATTTGCAATGAATTCACCTCCCTGGGCTGCTGATCCTCATCTGAGCAAGGACAGAACTCCCAAGCCAGAGACTGGTTAGGCTGCAAGGGAACTACTGCAGCTACACTGGTGACCCTTTCAACATCAACACCTCGATTTCTGTGCAAGTTCATCCAAAACCTTGACCAGTTGTTGTGGCATTTTATGGTCCCAAAGGAAAGCTTTTTTTTCCCCAGAATCACTGCCCTTCCCAAGACATGAATAAATTGATCTGCCAAATAATTAAAAACAAGAAAAACAAATCTTAAGTGCTGGGATAGAACAGCTCTTTGACGATTATCCCTTCTCCCCTCAGTTGCTTTGGCATCTTTAGTTTATTTCCGCAGCACAGACATGCAGTAAGTGTTACTGTTTAGCTACATAGAGAATTAATAACCTAGAAAAACAAACTTAACAATCCTTCAGACCTCTAGGGATCACACCTAACCTGGAAGCCTTTCCTGGCTATCTCCTGAAGCTGTAATTGGATGAACCTGTGAACCTGGAAGGACGAATAAGCAAAGCCCAATGATGCCAACAAAACTTGACCAATGCAGAGAAAGCCAACAAATGTCCTGGACAACTGTAAAGGGTCAGCTGAAGAAGTTCTGTATTGTACAGGGCCAAATTAGAAGTTATGAAGCACAAAATTCTACATTTTGCCAGTGCTGGGGTTCATTTATTTGAAACTAAATCTAAAGGATAGGCTTTTATTGCAGAGCATTCCCTCTGTGCCAGCTCTTTGCATACAGCACCATGAACTCCAACACCTTGATTTCCTGCATATTTGTTACCCAGTTCACTCCCCTGCTGTTTCCCTGCAGAATTTCAAAATGAGACTTTTTCAAGCCAGCACGACCCTGCACAGCCTTAATTTATTCATAGGAAGGTGGAACTGAATTTTCCCAATTTCCTGACTGTCATCTATTGCAGAAAGCAACATATGAACATATTGCTGGGCTGTCTTTGTGGCTTGGTAGGCAGAGAACACAGAAAGGATGCTTTTAATGAGCCAAATGTAACTGGGAGGGAGGCAAATGGTACCACAATCTTTCAGAGCTGTTTATAACTGCAAGTCTCACAGTACATCACCATGCCTAAAAAAAGCAGGAAAGGGCTTTCTGCATAGAAACCAAACAGGCAAAAAGTAGAGATTGTTTAAAACCCCTCAAAAAGCTTCTTGGTGAGCAGCCACAGGAGGAATTATCAGGAACACATACACATCTGCTTAACAAATGGACACCCTATTTAAAGAATACAATCCTGCAGTTTGTGCACTCTGATGGAATTGTCAGATGGGAGTAAGGGCTGGGATCAGCACTGGTGAGCTCCAGGAACAGCCCAGTCTGGATGGAGAACAAGCTTCTGTTCATTTTTCAGCTGGCAGAGGTGGATGTGCACATCAAGAATTGAAAGGCAAGCAAAGATGCTGATTCACCTTGAGCTCATGGATCAGCTGTTTTCTGCTGGTTGTTTGAACACATTCCTGCTTTACCCAGGAACAGACAGCATCAACCCCCAGCCATAGGAAACCCTGGAATGCACTCTCCAGGCAGGGCTCCAGAGGAGTAAAGGAGAGCTCTGACAGAGGTTTGTTATACAAGCTCCCCTTCAGGACACTAAATCTGCAGTCTGAAGGTTTCCAGATGCTTACAGCCTGTATCCAGTAGTTTATCATGTGGTAATTTGGGTTCTGGTAAGCTGTCCCAGCCTGCAGAGCTCAGGATCCTGGCACTGGCCTGTTTCAAACTCTGCTCCATCCCCACACATCCTGGAATGGAGGTGGGTGGAAGGGAACAACCAGCAAACAGGGGGTGTTATTCCCAGGTGACAACACATGGGAGTTCAGGCTCCTCAGCTGGAGTGGGAGCTTTTGTGGCCTGTCTTTCCTTGAAACTGTCCCACCCCTTCCCTGTGCATGCACATGTGGAGGAGCTAAGGGCAAAGAGCCTGGTGCTATCCCTTGGATCAGCAGCTCCTGTAGCCAGGAACAAGCTGTTACAGCTCTTAGGCTGATCTCTTCTGCCATGACATCGAAAGGCCTCTTCGGAGCACCACCTGAGAGCACATTAGCACCATGCAGGTACAGTTTGGGCATTTGCTACAGTCAGTTTGCATCATCCCAGTACACAGGCTCAACGTTTATCTCCAAGTCTTCAAATATAAAAAGTGACAGATTCACTCTGTTTCTGCATAAATAATTAAGCTGAAGTAAGCATCTAGACAGTTCTCATTATTACCTGAAACAGAAACCAGCCATTCCCAGCCCAGCAGGCAATACACATTTTAAGCAGTATCCTATCACTAACTGAGTGGTTAGTTATAATTTATCAATTCCAGGTTGATAAATTGCCTCAATAGAGCACTTCCTTGCCTGGTTTCACTTCCTGAAGTTACAGAGCCACCTTTCACACTCCAAGCCATACTGAGTTGCCTGAGCCAGATGTGGTTCATCTCACGGAGCACCTTTTCTCCCTGAACTTACCCAATTCAAGCCTTAAAGAAGGGCAGGCAGCTCTTCAGCCTCAGAGGGGATGAAGGTGAGGCTGTGCCCTGGGATGGGCACAACACTGGGATCAAAGGGTGTCCAACATGGGTAAGGAACAGCCTGGGCAGCTCAGCTCAGAGAGGCTGGGGGATGAGAGCCAAGGGTGTACTCAGGGCAGCACAACATATACACCAGCTGTTAATGAAAAAGCTCAGCCCACACTGTAGATGACCCATCTGTGAATGTTCTCTGCAGCTGGAGCTGAGCAGAGGCTCAGCAGTGCCGAATTTTCCCATTCACAGCCTTCGGGGGATACGTTCAGAGAGGAGAAAAAAAACCCCTAGCCCAGCAGTGCAGGCCATGCCCTGCTCTGCCAGCTCCTCCTCTCACACAGACACACTCAGGGTCACAGCCTGGGCTCAGAATCGCCTCAGCCACAGCAACTGCTCACAGCTAAAACATGAGCTGAGCTGGCACCAGGGCCAGAGTATTAATATCCTTTCACAGGGCTCCTGAAGAGCTGCATGTCAGAGCCTGACTGCTCCACAGACAGCAGCTCTGACACAGGCACAGGGCTGCAGGGCTGTCCTGCAGCACAATGCACTGACCTGAGCACTTGGACAGGAGTCCACAATGCAAAGCTGCTCCTTTTTACACTCTTAGAAGTTATAAAACTTTTTTATAGAAGTACAGAGTTTGACAAGAACAAGCACTTTTGCATACCTCTGTTCGCCTGAGGGCAAGGAAGGCATTGATTCACTTCTCTTAAGTCCCTCAGACATATCTAACCCTGCACAGAATTCCCTCTACTTGATCACATTTAGGAGTCTTGCAAAAATCAGAGTTAATAATAAAAAAAGTTCTTGTGCCAAAGCAGTTCCACCAATGTGAACCCCAGCATTTCATCTGCCACATGCTGGGCATTAGATCCAGTGACTGGTTTGTGTTAGGAAAAAGATGGAATTAAGCAACAAACTCCATTTCTTGCAGGTTTCTTTTAATACCATTCTTTGACACTCAGTAACGTGAAACACTCCCAACTGGACCAGCAGGAAAATTAAAGCAATTAGAACACAGATGCTTATATAATACCACAGATTGTTCTAGGTTACTCTCAGGCCTCACAGGAGGCTGCAGCTGAACAGAAGGAACAGCTTACAGACGCTCCTCCACTGCAGTGCTGTAAGAGCTGCCACCCACAGCAGGCTCTGGAACTGGGGACTATGGCATAGCTCTCATTCTTTCCCTCTTCTGTTCCAATAACATGGAAAGTACATTCAAAAATGAAATAACAGGGCTGCAGACCCATTAGAGAGGTAACACTTGCAATTAGCAACAAATACCTGCTGCAGTGCTTTACTTGCACAATAGTGAGCACGTTTTCTACTTCACTGGTGGAAAGAAAACCCAGCAGTCCTGTGCCAGGAGAGCAGAACCAGCAGGAGGCTTCCAGGAACTCTCAGCCTTGCACAAACAGCTTCAATGCTTTTTTAGAAGTCTTGGCTTAAAACAGCATGGGGAAGTGGGCAAGGAGGATAATGCACAGTTCTCTGGAGTCTGGGGGACTCTGAAGATGACTCTAAACCTTTCCTCAAGCTTCACCAGCTTTTTGTTGTTCCTCAAGAAACAGCAAAACCAGTGAGCTCTAACCTGGCTTTCCCCACAGCACATACATCCCGGGTACCTGAGCCCCCAAACGTAGCCCAGGGGCTCCCCAGCATCCCCCACCAGCCACAGGAGGCCATGTGGATACTGGCACAGGTTAATCGAAGTCAAGTGTTTGAGAAATTCTGGTTTTTTAATCCTTCTGACTGAATGAGGTCAGGAAGCAGTTAAGGAGTAGCTGCAATGATTTATGGGGTCAGCTGTGGGCAAGGGCCTTCCTCCAGGAAAGCTGGGCCTACAACAGATGTGGCAACAGCAACATTTTTTTAAATAAAGCCCATTGAATGTGGAATACCTTGGTTTTTACTGCAGCTGAATCACACCCTGTGTTTGAGCAAGCAATTCCTTCATCCCATCCCACTGCAGTGGGTACAGGAGTGGGAGCTTCTGACTGCACAACACAGACTTGTGGTCCTGCCAGACCATCTCAGAACAGCTACTCAGACTGCAATGTTCATGGGCCCAGTGAGTGAGAAACATGCCATTTATCCTAGAACCTGCCAGATGTTCACCTGCACTCACCAGTCAGACCATGAAAACACAGCCATCTGCTGCTCACATGCTGGGCTCCCCGGCAAAATCAGAATCTTGTGTCAAACCTGTACAATCATAAGAGACCCACTGGGTTTGACAAAACAATTCCTGTTCACAAGAGATACATAAGGTGCTGTTTATAAATTTAAAATATGCTTTAAAAGTGGATCGAAGAGTCTTTCTTGCCATCAAAAGAGCTTTATATTGCTGGGAAAAGTGTCACCTAGCCCTGACTTACAACATTAACAGTTAGTAGCTTATTCATTCCAATTCTAGCCAGGGTTTGCAATATCAAGAACAAGCTGCTTCCCATGGAAGTAGGAATGAGATATTTACATTCCTGGTCCACAATTACCTGCATTTTCATCAACAGAAGTGCCTTTCATACTTTTTTAATAGTCTGGCTAGATGGGGGCTCTGAGCCACCTGGGGCAATGGAAGGTGTCCCTTCCATGGCACGGGCAGGAACGAGATGTGCTTTAAGGTCCCTTCCAAACCCAATACACTCTTGATATTTTGGGACTTCAAAATTCACAATACTACAAAACTTACATCCAGAATGCTGCTTAACAAAGCATTGAAACATTATTTGGAGTGATTAGGAACCACTTTGCTTTTTGCAGCTCTAGAAGTGGCATAGTTTGTGTTAAAATTTATATTGAGTTCATAAGAAGAAAAGATCATCTTGCTTTTAAAGTGAAAAGAAGGACTAACATGACAAGTTTGGAAGGTGGTTCATGAAAAATCCCAAACCTCACGAAGGGAAAATTACTGGAGCAGTAATCTTGTCTATCACAGCTTGTGACAAAAATTAAGTGTGGTCTTGAAAAAGCAGCATCCAGGGCTGAGGGACCCTTACCTCAGGGTAATGGACTTCATTTCTCCATCTCATTGTCTGATTCAAAGACTTCTTCCTCCTATGAAATCATATTTTGCGGACACAGCTCAAGCACAAACCAAACTCTAGGGCTGATATCTAGAAGCCTCCACAGTGGCATTTTACATGCAGATTTTATAAGAATAAAGATGTTTTGTCACTCAGGGTACAGACCTCAGTGACCCAAACCTTTAACTAGAACTGCTCCTTTCTTAAATCAACACCCCCAGAAAGTCACCTGGAACTCAGTTCGTGGGATAAGGATATTCAAGAACCACCACAAAACCCATATAAGCAAAATCATGTTTATTCCAAATCTTCAAAGGACCTCCTAAGCCTGTGGGTATTCCTCCTGGGTGCCCTACCAGTGAACCACCTCCAGCTCCTGATCTGCAGCTGAAGGATGTCACTAATGCAGGCTGAAGCCAGGATTAAAGCTGGCCACTCCAAAGCAGGGCAGGCAGAATAGTTCCATTTTGAAGCTGAAGAATCAACATTCACAAGCATTTACAGGAACCAAAACCCACTCCAGCAGGATATGAAGGATCAATTTAGAGCATTAGTGACTCAAATGATACATAAAAAACACTGCTATCCCTAAAAAAGCACAGGATTTGGGGAAGTTTAGCTGCAAAACACAAGGGAGAGTGAATACACCAAGCAAAGGCAGAGTAATGAGAACACAAACCACCTGCTGTAGGTGGCTGTACCTTCACAGAACCAGCGCCTACACTCCAAAAAAACCTTGTGGCAAGCAACAGAATAGGTGATGTTAAAAGTGGAGCAAAAAATTAAAGTTATTTCATCTCTAAAGCAAAACTGGGATCGCCATAATTTACACTCCAACCACCCTTCCCAGCAGTTCTTGTACAAGCCCTGATCCCCTCTGGGTTCTGTGCTGCCATGAGCAGACCCCCAAAAGACAGACAAAGCACTGACATCGTGCCTTTCCAAGCCACTGATCTTCCATGTTCTCCACTTGTGTTCATCTCCCAGAGCTCAGCAGTGATGCTCAGAGCCTGAGATCATGTCACTTGGCAGGCATTAGAGATGCTGCAAGTTCCAGAAACTCCTGGCCATCCCTACTTGGATGTTACATGAAACTCTTGGAAGTGAGCATCACTGCCCAGGTCACTTTGGGCTTTAGTGAGCCTCCCTGTTCCTGCAGCAGCGTCATCTGGACATGGAGATTACAGGCAGATGACTGGACCCACTGGCCAAATCCCTCAACTCACTTGTTTCCTTTCTAGGGATTGAAAGGAAACGTGGCTGCTTCAGTTGACATTCTTGCATCTTCCACTTCCTAGAAAGGCAACACTGTCTGTTGGGAAATGCCAGGACACCAAATCGGATTCACCACCTGCACCCCAGCTGCTTGAGACCAACACCAACATTTAAGATTTGTTTGGTAATAATGGGGAAATAACCAGGAAATCAAACCTTTAACCAGCTCCTGTCAATATGGCCAAACCACCAGAATTCACTGCAGCTCAGGTAACCTTGGCTCTTTTCCTTACACCAGCAGAATTTCCTTACACAGAATTGTGGCAGTGGTTCTGGGCTGGGCTAGCAGCAACAGCAGTGCCACATTCATCAAGTGTGGGGATCCCCAAGAGACACCCCAACACTAAAACCCCCACCAGCTCGAGTTCTCGCAGCTCTTCTCTGGCCTGTGAATCTTTGCAGCACTCAGTCCTTGACACTTCTCACCACTGCTCTTCTCCACACCTTCACAAAGTAAGCCAAGCTCATTTTCAGCCAAGAAGCCAACTACTACAGCTGCACTGAACCACTGTTGTTGGGAAGAGAAGCATCTCCCAGCAATGTCCCTGTAACTCAGGCCTCCAGGAAAGACAAATCCAGCAGCTTCTTAACCCCAACCAACTGCCCCCAGCTGGGGGCAGGGAGATCTGTCACAACACCCACTGCACTGATCCATCCCCCTGTGTGGCAGCAGCATCACACAGCCAAGGAACCAGCTCCAGTCTGCCTCAACAGAGAAAGAATGAATCCTTTGGAAGGAGAACAAAGGAAAAGTCACCTGTAGGATCTCACAAGCCCCACATCTGTGAGCAGCCAGTCTCACAAGGGAGGGTTTGTGAGCCCTGCAGGGACACAGCCCTGTGCCCTCTGTCTGTGCACGAGGGACAGGTTCTGACACCACCCCCACAGCAGCATCTGGGGCTGTGTATGCTGGCTGCACTCCTTGCACTGGAGCTTGCTGTGACATTTAAGGCCTGAAGGTTTGTAACCTTCATAATGAAGCAGGGCTATAATAGTTGCAATGAATTTCATAACAGCCATCATTAGGATTGATACACAGGCTAAACACTTCTGACCTATCAACCTGTTTACTTTTAGTTTTCAATCCAGTCTCTATTAATTATCCAATTAGATTCCTTATGCAGGAATCATTCCAGAAGTATTTTTCACCCAGCTCTGCTGTGAGCACCTTGATGCAAGGCCTTGGAAGAAGAAACTGACAAGGACACACAAATGTAAAAAACCACTTTGTAGTTGTTTATAATTTTTAATAGGTCCAAATATTATCAAGGGTCAAGCTAAAAATGTAACCCCTAATCCCCAGACGGAGGGGAAAATGAACCAGCTATCAGGACTAAATAAAATGGATTAAGTTTTAAGTGCTTATAAAGTGAACCATGTATTTAAGTAGATGCTCCAGTGTCTTTTGAGACAGAAAGTCTCCTTGTAGCTGTTCCTGACTCCCTGACCCAACAAGTCACTGTGCAGACAGCCTGCCAAGAGAGCAGGAGCTGCTCCCAACTGGAGGCACAGACCTAGGGCAGAGCCCAAGGGAGGAGCAGGGGCAGACACAGCACCAAGGGTGCTGTGATTTCCAGCTCCAGAGCAAGATGGTGATAAACCAAATGTCCAATTAGTGCTTCAAAACCACTGGAAAAAATAAAAGCTTTATCTTATTGGTTTATTTTAAGCACTTCAACACATCCCTTCCTGGCCAATAGGCTGATACTCAGTTTCAAAAAAACATTTTGCACTCCCAGTACTCTCAAACTTCATCTTTTAAACACCAGCAGAGCCTCTTATTGCCATTTTTAACATGCAGCAAGTTAAAACAAGAGATGTGCTCATTCACATGAGCAATTAAACACAGCAACTCAGCAAAGTGAGGGTTTGTCACCTCCCTCAGCTCAGGGAAGCCACCTGCCACTGCTCACTGGATCAGTTCAGCAGGAGGCAAGTGCTCCAAGAAGCAGCACGAGCAGAGCCCCCACAAGCTGTTGCTTCATGTTCTGTGGCTAAGAGATGCTCACAGAATTGTATTATTTGTTTTATGTCAGAATTCTTGACCTGTACACAGCATAGAAAAAGACTCTTGACTAACGTAAATGCGGAGGATAACAAAGTATTTAGGCTGCCAAAATCAAAGACAGGACCTACTCAAACAGCAGGGATGGGAATCAGGTAAGGTCAGCTGAATTAGCACCCAGAAAGGATCCCATAATTAGTACTTACATAGATGAGCCCAGAGTAATAGCGATCCTTTAAATTATGCAATACAGAGGCTTCATTTAAACAGGTTAATTCTGCCATGTCTTCCACTTTAGAGAACTTGGGAGGATTCATCTTCTGAACATCATCTTTATTGACAAGCGCTTTCTTCCCATTCTCTGCCAGTTCAACCAACACCTCATCCCCTTTCTCCTCTTTGATGCTGGCTGCCTCAAAGCCATGGCGCTCCGAAGGGATCCACACCAACTTCTTAGCAGTCCAGTCGGCCTGGGTGGCAGGGTTGTAGATGACAGCCCTGTCCACGAAGAGGTACCGCTCCGGATCCTCCTGCCCTGACCGCTGTGCCATCCTGGGAAGGCAAGGTGTCCACTCCCAGTCACCCTGTCAGGAGAGGGAAAAGCAAGGGGCACGTTACACACCAGCCACGCTGAGCCGTGCCATGGCAATTACACCATCCATCACCAACACTTGCCCTGGGAGAAGTAGCATCAGGCATTTCTGCCAGCAGGGAGAAGCTGCTGCACAAGGGAGCCCCTGCTCACACAGGCCTGCCACACACAGGGTCGGTGACCTGTCAAGTGTCACCCAAACCCAGCACAGCCAGCAGGGACTGGCTCCAGCTCTGCAGCAGCAAGGGAGACACATCACAGCAAGAGCTGCAAGCAGGAGAACGCACACCTGTGTGCTGGGCTCAGATAAGGAACAAGAGCAAATGGAGCAGGAGCTTGGCAGTAAACTCAGCTGTGACGAACAGTGAAAACCAAAAATACAGAGATAGACACAAACCCATAAATTGGCTCAGTGATTCTGCTGCAGAAGCCAGAAGGCGGCAAGGATGTGTTTTAAAAATGTGGATTTTCAACTACAGACAAGAACTTGGGATGCTTGGGGTTTCTGCAAGACATCAAGGCAGCTAAACATTGCTCATATTCTTCCTGAAAAGCTTTGCATTTCTACAGCCTGCTCCTGTTCTCAGTCCTGAGTGCTGACATCACCAGATTCCAAAAAATGTCTCCAGATCTCAAGTTTACCTCAAGGCTCAAAACACTGCAAGGAATGATGCTGGATTTTCCAACAGCTCCATGGGTAATTTGAAGCAGAAAGAAAAACCAGTGACTGACAAGAGCCCCTGCACAGTCATTTTACCTGTCTGCCTCCAGCCAAGAGAGGCCCCTACCCCTTTCACAGGCACTGCCACCACAGCCAGGATTCCTGGGGCTGGCAGATCCATCTGGAACTGCCCACGGAGCACCAAGGTAAAGCCTGACCCCTCATACTCAGGACTTTAAACGCCTTGGTTTGTAACACACAACATCTTTCTGCTGAAGAATATCACATTGGCTGTGGGATCCTTTTCCAGCAGGTAACCCAAGGGGCAGCTTGGGAACAAAGCCAGGGAGGTTCCCAAACTGCATTTGTCACCTTTTCTACTATGGCACGTGCTAAGATGGAAGTTCTGCAACCCAACCCTCCCGAGAAGAGCATATAATTAAATAGGAGAGTTGTGTCTTCATCTAAGACAGAGAGATTCGTCACACTGTCCAACTTCAGCGTAAAGCAAGCGTGAAGTCACTGAACCCTTCAGAGGTGTGAGGAGCAGATCCCTCAGCACAGATGGCTTAATTCAAATCAAGATATGATGACTCAACATTTAAAGTATTTTAGAAGAGCCTCTGAGAGAAAATTTCCATGAACAAAGATGGAATCGTTGAGGGGACACCTTATGTGGTAGCTGGACTCCTCCGCCAGGAAAATGAAGGTTTAGTAAATGAATGCCACATTTGGCTCGGGAAGCCCACAGATTAAACACCCGAGCTTTGAACCCCAAGTGAGAAAGGTGACTGTCCCCACTGTGCCAGACTCCAGCCCAAGTTCCAACAAAGCCCTGGAACGCCTGTGCCACCCTCGCGTGCCGGTGCCCCTCAGCGTCAGGTCCTGAGCGCTCCCTGGGCAGGTGTGACACAGCCCAGAGCAGCCAGGACTCCGTTTTTACACACCAAGGGGCAGAGAAACCTGAAGGTCAAATAAAGCTCATACGACAAAATTAACCATTATTGTTCCCCAGCGGAATTAAAGGGTGAAGACTGAAATGAATGCATTCATATAGGACTGCACACACCGGTCACATACGAATGGTGTAACTGACTTTATAGCAGTTCCGGAGGATAAACCTAAACATCAGGGGACCATAGGCAGTTTCAGGGTCATTCTTCCACTCGGGCTTTCAATCCCACAAAGCCCATCACAAAAGACCCTCTGCAAAAGCAAAGCAAGCTGCAGCTCTCACCCTACCCAGGGCTCCTCCGCTAACAATGGCATTCAAATGAAACACACAAATGAGCACATTTATCATGCAGGAATCCAGCACTCCCAGCAGACGACGTGCGAATAAAGGCAAAAAAAATCCCAAAAATCCCCCGCACACGTTCTGAACAAAAGGGGGACGGGGGCCGCGGCGGGGCCGGGCCGGCGGGGCATCCCCCGGGGCAGGGCCGGCCCGAGCAGCGCCCCGGGGCCGCCGCC
>VXAC01000013.1:196479-228992 GCA_013399225.1 Rhipidura dahli
TCGCCCGCGCGGCCCCGCCGCCCATCCCTGTCCCCGTCCCTCTCCCCGGGACCGCCACCGGGGCTGCGACCGGCATCGGAGCCGCGCTGTGCAGAGCCCCGGTCCGGTTCCCGCACGGCCCGTCCCGCGGACCCGGCCGCAGCCCTCGGTGAACGCCCCCGGGTCAGTCCCCGGCCGGTCGCAGACACGCGGTGTCTCCGCCAAGTGTCCCCGCGCCTCCCCTGCAGTCCCTCGGCTCTGCTGCCGCAGCCCGCCCGGCCCAGCTCTTGGTTTTCCCGTCCTTAACCATCACCCCGGGGTTTCGGAGCCCTCGCCCGCCGGGCAGCGCTTTTTGTGGCCCGGGTGGGGACGCGGCAGCTGCAGCGGGGAAAAGGGGCGTTTGCGGAGCTTCTGAGCGCCTCTCGGGCTCGCCGTGCTCCGGAGCTGCTGCCGGGTGCGTTTGGGGATGCGCCGGGGACTTGTGGACCCTGCGCTCGGGCTGGGGCCGGGGTTCATCACCGAGAGCTTCTCGGCTCTACGGCCTCCCCTGGCCTTTCCAGAGCCTTTCCCGTGTTTCCTCCCTGCCTGAGCTTCCCGGCTATCTCCCGTGGTGCCTTCATTCTCCCGAGAACAGGGACAGCCTCTCCCCAAAGCACAGCTGCCTCCGGCCCTGTGCCAGCCAAGAGGGGTCCCGTGGCCCGAGGAGCAGCTCCTGCCTTTCCCACCCGGACCAAGCGCACACGAGGGGCTCGGGAATTGAATTAAAGACATTTTGGTGAAAGGAATTCTTGTTAGATCCTCCGGACTGCCAGCTGGGTGAGGAGCGGGTAGAAGTGGCGGGAGGGAGCATCAATCGTGTCCGGCTGCAGAGCCGGGATCCCGGTCCTGGGAAGGACTGGGGACAGGAGTAAGGGTGTCTCCCGTGTTTCCCGTGCTTAGGGAGCAGAGCTTTCTGTGATCTCCCTACCCGAACGGAAGTGTTTCGAATCACACCTGCCATTACCGTCCAACTTAGCATTTTTGGACGGGTTGCCGGGTTCAAAAGGAGGCAATCAGACAAACTGCGGGGAGCCAGGCTCCTGGCACGGAGCTGGGAATCACTGGGTCACCCCAGCCCACGGCTGCACACAAATCAGCTCCTCCGCGGCTCCTGGCGCTCGCGCTTCTCTGAAAGTCTCCCTCGTAATTACCATTGCAGTGGGAGGTCTTGCACATCCTGTTTCTCCGAAAAATCAGGGTGTTGACTCGCAGGCAGATGAAAGCCAAAAGGTTCAACTGGTTCCTCCCCTGTGTTTCGCTGTGCAAGGACTGTGCCACTCCCGGGCAGCCCAGCTCGGCGGCCACTGCCCCGAGCAGCCCGAGGCGGCTGAGTGAGGCAATCCCACGCGGATTTTGGGTTGCCTAAATACGGACATGTCCCAGGATTTACCCTTCTTCCTTGCTCAGCCAGCAGGGCTCCATGAGACGAGACCCTCAGCCAGTGTTCACAGAGCAGGACCAGCTCCCTGGCAGTGCCAGAACTTTCCAACGGAGAAGCCTGGTGAGTATTTTGCTCCTTTTGGAAAGACCACGGGCACAAGGAGCAGCATGAGGAGCAGCATCATCACCGGTTGTGGTCACCCCTCGGGGCAGCCAAGGCCTCGGGATGGTGCAGCATCCAAACCTCGACACCCTCATGTCCTAGAGCAGCACCTCTATGTCTCACTGCTTCCAGAAAACTTCCATTTTTAGACATGCAGCATCGTTTAAAAGAGAAATAGAACCACCACACAGAAAACATTAATCTAGGCACAAGCTGTTTGAGAAGTTTAGTTTCTTCTAGGAAATTATTTCCATGGAAAATCTTCGAGGATCCTGCAGATGCCATGTGGAGCGTGACAGGGTATAGCATTGGGTTATTATTTTTATCACACAATTATTTTTATCCAAGCTCACGTTAGGAAGGATTTCTCCAAATCCACTCAATGTCTTTAACCCATGGAGGGAAAGATAATATTTCTGTCTAACCCAGGAAACTGGGAAGAGCAGAGACTGGAGAAAGCAGAAGGAAACATCTTCCACATAGGAGTTTTATTTGAAATAGAGACTCAGCTGGTCATTAATCCTAAAATTGCTCCTGTACCTTTACACAGAAGCCTCTTGATACTGTGGCTACCAGGGCATGCTTACGGCAAAGCCTGTCCCATGGGTGTTCCCAGAGCTGGAAGAAGGCAGGTAAATGAGAACCTGAGATTTTTAAAACAACATGGAGGATTTAGGCAAAAAATGCTCCATTTGTTTCTAATTTAGAGGTCTTGCTACTGGTGGCATGTCCTGGAAAGCCTCTTTACACACTGGGTGATGTTCCCCTCCATCCCCAGGCTGCTTGGGACAAACTGGGCAGGACAAACTTCTGCGATGGGAAAACACCCCTGACATCCCACAGCTGCTTGTTCTGTCCCATGTCCTTGCAGCGTCCACAAACAAGGCAAAACCCCCTCAGTCCTTGATTATTTGGCACTTCTGCTTCCTGCACAGGCTGGTGTCCTCCCTTCCTGCCTGTGGAAGGTTTTGGATGCATCTCCAAGAGTTACAGACCCGGGTCTGGCCTCGCCCAGGAGCCCCTACACAGCAGAACATCTTGGCCCTTTTCTGGGTCAAATAACTTCAAGCCCTGAACAATTCTGAGCCAGGGTTTAGATTCAGTATTTAAGTGCAGGAGTTGCCCATGCACAGAAGAAGGTTTGTGCTTAGTGATGACGAGGGGACACCCAAATAAAATCCTGACCTGCCGTGACTTTGGATGGCCACAGCACCTCCCCTGCCAAAGGGAAGAGATGTCACTGTGCCCATCTGCCGTGTCAGAGGTGAGGTCACGTTTGATGCACAAGGTGCTGTGACTCCTTCGGAGGAAGGTGGAGGAAAAGGCAGAATTGCCCATGTACAAACCAGCTGCTTTGTTGTGTGGGAGCAAAACAGAGAGGTGTAGGAATAAAAGATAAATTATTCCACGAGAAAATTGCTTTATAATAAACATTTTTGTATGAGAAGCTTGAAAAGAATGGGAAATTCAAGCCTCATGCTTGATGCTTGGGTTTCAAAGCTTCCTGAGCTGTGCTAAATGGCAGTAAGATGAGGTTACATTTATTTCTTGCAGCAGACTGTCCTCCAGGGCCACACCGGTTATTTTATCTCGTGTGTCAACAGGAAACATTCCCAAACAGGAGGTGTTCATGCAGGGATCAGCACCAAACACGAGCTCCATTGTCTCACCCAGCATACATTTCAGTCCTGGAGAGTTTGAAAAGTTTGCTAAATCAGGAATGGAAAGTCTGCGCCTTCCTCTCAAAAGGGGATTGCACAAGGGTTGCTTGGGCAGGCTGCTGCGAACCTGATGTCACCTCAGCAGAAATAGCCACCTCTGCAGGGCGTGAGTCAAGGCCTGAGCTGCAGAGGGACGGGTTTACGTTCGCTCCGAGCACACCTCGCCAGCCCTGCTGACGGTTCCTGGCTGTGCTGGGAGCCAAGGCATTCCATGGAGCATCTTGAGCCTCCTCGAGCAGGAAGGGCTGGAGCAGAGGGCAGGGGTGAGACCCATCCTGGATCATGCTGCAGGCGTGCTGGAGCACGACCTGGGTGTGCAGGGGACACCTGTGCTCAGCTGCTTCTTCCTTCCCTTCCCTCCACCCATCTTACTGGGAGGGAGTGCATACTGGGAAGGTAGAGCAGGGTTTTCTCAACTGTGCCTTCCACTCTCTGCACAAGGGTTTGGCATGCAGGGCTCTTCCCTCAAGGAAAAGGAGGGCTCATTCTCGAATCTGGGCTTAAAACCATCCAGAAATCTGAACCTCCCTTCTCCCCTCGAAGCAGGAGTTTGCCAGGTCTGCCCTCCCCTGCCCTGCTCACCACACCCTGGGATCGGAAATGTTCTGGGAAAACCACGTGCAGCAGGTTTGGGAAGCTGCTCTGGTACTTGAGTCTGACTGAGAGCTTCCAATAATCATCCCAGTTACACCAGTTTGCACTGCTGAAGCACTTACCACTTGCAATATTGTTTTTAAGGGAAATTATTTAGCCATCATCAAGGCCAGAAGAAAGTTTTATTGGGCATCTTAGGATCAGAGGGTAAATCAAGCTCGAATGAACATCACAGGATCATCTAGTTCAACCTAGCTAGGATTTTTCAGACTTAAATAGAGAATGGTGGAGGCTTCCCATGGTGCCTCTTGCAAAGGGCACGTTTCCCCAGTGATCTCTGCCCTGTCCAGAACTGGCCTTTACTCAGCACAACTGCAGGATTAGGTGTATGGATGCCAGCAGGATGAGTCTGCCATGCAGAGCTCTCCTGATGGGGGAGATTCCCCCCCTCACATTTTGGCTGTGGGGCTGGTTTGGAGCCTGGTTTCTCATGTCCCATAGACAGGGCTCAGTCCTGGTCCAGCACCCACCACCCTGGCTGGAAAATCTATTTATCCCCTGTCCCTCTGCCCACACTGCTGGGGGGAATAAATGCCCCATAAAATGGGGAAAGAACTGCCCCATTTGTACCTGGGCAGTCCCAGCAGGATTATCTGACATCTCTTGTGTACAAATACAGAAGTGATGCCAAGGCACACGAGCCCCCTGCCTGGCCCAGGGTTTCTCACCACCCTGCACTGGCCCTTGGCTGGGCTGAAGGGACCAAATCCTTCCTCTTGAACCAGAACCTCCATTTGACACCAATCACTCCTTTGTGGAGAAGACTTAACTAACCTCATCCATTCTTTACCCAATCAAAGGATCAAAAGAGAAGAAACAGTGCAGAAAAGTTCCCATCAGTGCCTGTGATGGAAGCCCTGCCATGCCCTGTGGACAAGGAGGAGGCCTGGCAGGAGTTGTGGGGGCCAGGCCATGTCAGGGGGGTGGGATGCTGAGCAATGAGGGGGCACTCGGGCCAGGGCTGCCCCAGATGTCCCCCAGCCCTTGGGCTGCACTGGTGGGACAGGATGGGGTCACACTGCCAACCAAGCCTCTCCCTGCACATCGCAGCTCCACCTCCCACCTGCCCTCAGGAGCTCTTCCAGTGCCCACATGTGCCAAGAAGGAGAAAAACCCTTCAGAGCTCACCCTGAGGAGCAAACACCCAAGAACTGGGTGAGGACAGCATCCAACAGACCCCAGAGGAGAATCTCCCTCCAGGAGCAGAGATCTGATGGCTGCTGGGGTGCCTTGGGAGCCTGGGCCCCATTTGTAAAGACAGATAACGCATTTGGGATGTCTCCCTACTTGTGAGAAGGTGTGAGCTCCCCAGGACCCACCTGAGGAAGGCACGGATATTTTCCAGTGCACCAGCAGGTCCCACCGCACCGCCAGCGGTGTCCAGGGCCAGCAGCAACTTCAGCTCCTTCAGAGCTGACCACGAGAGCTTGTGTCTGCCTAAAAAACCACAGAGAAGCATACCCAAGCCCTGCCTCGTGTTTGGACATGGGCACAGGTACTGCCAGCTCCCCTAACCTTGTCCAAGCCTCTCACACTTCAAACGTGTGCATTTGCAGGGCCAGGCTTCAGCCGTGCCCCTCTGACCAGTTCCAGTGCCCTGAAAGTGGCAAGTGATGGCATGCAGGCTTTGCCCAGGCAATTCCAGTGTACTGGGGGTTTTCCCAGCTCCAGTAGGAGCCTCCTGTTAGACTCTGCAGTCTTTAATTGGAGCTGATTTATGGCATTTTTATTGCTGCAGACAACCAGCAGTTGGCACAGCAGGCAGCTTTAATATTACTTTTGCATTTTGTTCTTGAATCACCAGCTTGGAAGGCAATTGCGGGGCTTTTTATAGCTGCAGCCTGGCACCACAGCTCCTCCCTGGGCTTTGGAGAGCTCACTGTGCCCCTCGGGGCCAGTGGGAGCACGGCCAGCTGACCAGCAGCAGACCCGAGCACCAGGCAGGAGTGTGTGTGAGTAGCTCAGGGAGCCAGCCCTGCTCAGCAGCTCCAGCACCATGCATGGTTCAGCCCCTGCTCTGGGGCTCATCATGGCTTCACTGGCCTGGAAGGTTGGCCTCGAGGTTCTTGCCTGGAGATTTTCACCCTCTCAGGGTGCAAAACACACCTTCTGCTTTGGAACAGGCTAGAGCTCGAGGTCCCAGTCACTGCCAGCTCAGGACAGCTCAGAGGACACAGAGGAGCATGTGCCAGCTGCTGTCACCCTCCTGTGTCCAGCAGAGACTGCAACAGGCACAGTGGCTGTGGGATGTGTCTTTTGCGGCAGCTCAGCCTTCTCATCCATGGTATCCCTGCATTTCTTGGTCTCACAGGCATGAAGGATCTGTGTCCTGCTCCAGTTCACCTCTGTGCAGGGGTGGAATAACGTGAGCCTGAGAGGGAGCAGGGTGGTCTCCTGTTACCACTTTATTACACACTTTATTCTGCCCTGTTCTTAAGGAGCCCATTGCTCTTCACAAGCCTCCCAATGGCTTGGAAACAGGAGGGTGAGGCCTGCTGGACACCAGCTCCAGACACAGGTTAATGGCAGCTGAAGAAGGCCTCACCCATAGGAGCCCAGCAGCTGAGAGCAGTGCCGTGAGCTGGAAGATGAATTCTCGCTGGGGAATGTCCCTCAGTCGGTGTCCCATCCCCAGCACAGCTCCGTAGGGGAATGGGGAGTTCCCTTGGCAGCCGGGCTCGCCCTGGGATGGCAGCCCACAGCCAGCATCTCATTCAATCTCATTCAATCCAATTTAATGATTGACTGAACCCTGCTGGTTTAATTAACCAGCCAATACTCGGCTATCAGCTGGTCGGTGAGTTTGTAACTCATATGCCAACCCCTTCCCTGGGCTGGGGAGGGAAGGGGGGGGATCGATCCCAGCGGACAAAGGCCCTGGGGCAGTGAGGATGAGCAGGGTGAGGAGCAGTTAACCCCTGGCACAGCCCACACAGCACATCAGTGCTGCAGAGCCCAGCCCCAGCCTCCCATGGGCTTCCCTGTGCTGAAGGGAAAAGGAGTTTGCATGTCCCCATTAGGGTCAGGGCATGTCCCCCTTTGTGGCCCGAGCACTGGGATCCTGCTGGCAGTATCTGGTCCCCTCCAGATGCTAAGAATGTGCTCTGAGGGTTTACCTTGTCCCCAAGCCTCAGCCCTCAAAGGAGCACAGCATCATCAGGGTTAGAAGGGACCTCTGGAGATCATCCAGTCCAACCCCCCTGCCAAGGCAGGGTCACCCCAAGCAGGTGACACAGGAGCTCGTCCAGGTGGGTTTGGAATACCTTTGTTGACGGTGATGTGGTGAAGTGTCCCCAGCTGGCAGAAGGCGACCTGTAGCTGCTGCCTGGGCTGGGTGGGCAAAGTTTCAGTCTCCTCTTCTCACCATGAGCAATCCAGCACTGGCAAAGGGCTGGAGCAGAGCACTCCCTCAGCAATCCCAGCAGCGACAGCTCAGCCATGGGGTGACTTCCGAAATATCTCCAGTGCTTGTTCACACTCTGCAAATGGCACTGGATTGAGCACTGTGCTGCCACGGGAAGAGTGGGAGAAAACCACAGCCCAGAGCTTGGAGCTCTTGGGTACCACAGAAATGGGTGCCAGAAATGCAGAGTGCAGTTCTGACAGGGTGACATGGGGGCTGAAAGGGCAGAGCACCTGGAATCATGAGCATCCCACCCCTCATCAGCACAACCTGATCCCCATGGTCATCTCCCGGTTCTTCTGAAAATCAGCCCATTTCCATGGTCCTGTCCCTGTCCCTGTGAGCATCTCCCTATTTCCATGACCCCTGCCCTGCTCCCACACAGGCAGCATTCCCAAATCCCTCCTTGGCATTGGCACAGCCCATGCCAGCGGGATGGAGAGGCTCACATGCTCCTCAGTGATTGCTCCCAGCTCCCCAACAGAGGAGGGCTGAGCACCATGGAGGTCATGCCTGGGAGAGCTTTAGGATGAACAAGACAAAGGTGATTTGCAAATGATTCAATGATTTTGTTTTTAATTGGACTCGTGCCTTTCCTCATCCGTTTAAGATGGATGAGATTGGTCTGAGCCTCTGAACAGGCTGTTTGTAAAGCAAACAAACAGGCTATTAATTATCCTGGATGTTAACCTTGGCTGGAAGGCACTGGAGGAAGGTCTGCTGTTCCTCAGGGATGATCCCTGTTGGGTTCAGGTAACCAGGTGCTGCTCCTGGTGCAGGGATTTGTGTATCAGCCCCCCATTTAACCCATCCACAGCCCCAGTGGCACCAGTTTAATGAGACTATCTGGCACAGGAATTTAAGGTCATCTGCAGATGAAACCACTGTGACCTCCCCCATCTCTGCTGAAGGATCCTGGTGCTGCACATTTAACAGAGACTCCCTTCCTCTGCGTGCATTTACACCCTGGGGTTTAAAGGGGCTGAAATGAATGGCTCTTTGGTAGCTCAGCTTTTTGGCGTAGTTTATTTATTTATTATTTCTTACTTGTCATGTTATATGTGTGCTGTTATTCAATCACCAGCAGGGTGGAAGCTAAACCTGATTCTGGAAAGAATAAAATGCCCTTTTCCAGTGTTGTTTTCTACTGGAACAGCCTCTGCAGGTGCTGCTGTGCCTGCAGGGCAGGGAGTCGAGGGATTTTTCAATGTTAAATCATGTGGAAATCAGCATAGAGGGGGAGTGTTCATACAGGGACTGTGTTTGAATAGTGCTGAGCAACGATGGGTTTGCACAGTGCAAAGAACACCAAAGGAGATGAAGCAGCACAGAAGGAACCAGCAGAGCTTCAAGGTGAAGGAATCCCCTAATTCCAGCCCTGCAGCAGAGCAAGGAGAAATCACTGACAAAAACCACTGAGGCCACTGCGCCCAGGGGCCACTCTCAGCTCTGGGGGCAGGGCAATACCCAGGGGGAGCAAAGTCACTATTTCAGGGTGTGTAAAACCCCCACCTTGAGCAGGCTCGGGGTAACTATGTCAGCACTACATCCAGGCAATTCCCAAGCCCATGCTGCAGGAACAGAGCTCGTGATTCACAGCGGGATATGCAGCCAGTGCGGGGTTTCATGTACACATCCTTGTCAGGAATTTCATTTTTCCATAGGGCTTTTTCCCTCCATCCTCCCGTTTCAATTTAAATTCCCTGTCAGGGTCCCAAAAGAGGCCAATCTTCACCCCCAGCCGAACGTCTGCAGGACCTGTAATGAGTTAGGGCTGAATTCCTGCCAGCCCTTCTGGTAACATTTAGAGAGGCCCTGGCTCCTGGCCAGAGCTGAGCACTGGAGGAGAGAGAGGCAGAGCTTGACAGGAGTGAAGATATTGCAGGATGTCTGGGAGACAATTCCATTCCGGGTAAAATCACAGCCTCAGCAGCAGATCCGTGAACACGGAAAGGCTGATGGGCTCTCTCAGAGCTGAAAGTCCCTTCCAAGCCTGGGAGGCAGATTGCAATTTATTTGTTTCTCATATTTAAAAATGCACTTACTTGGAGGCATCTTGTGGCTGTTAAGATTTCAAATCCTCCTGTTGTGTTTTGTTGTTTGGTTGATTTTGTTGGTTTTTGTTGTTGTTGTTGTTGTTGTTGTTGTTTTGGTTTTTGTTTTTTGGGTTTTTGTTTTTTTGGTTTTTTTGTTTTTGTTTTTTTTTTTTTTTTTTTTTTGAGGGGGAAACAGCCCTTTTCTGGAGCTTGGTGTAGCCACAAACTGGGGAGGCCCTGTTCAGCAGAAGATGGTTTCACACTCTTGTGTTCCTAGCCCAGGTTTTCCAGAGTGAAAGTGCTGCAGAAGAGGGGCTTTCCAGCAGCCTCCCACAGGCTGGATCCACCGAGGGCTCTGCCTGGAGTGCAGATGTGGGATTGGTGTGGCCAAGCCGGACCAAATGCCCCACAAGCTCTCCCTGCACCCACCCGTGTCCCCAGCAAGAGCCTCCAGGAGGAGGGGGACAGTGGCTGCCCTGCAGAGGGCTCAGGGCACGACCCCTCAGCCCCTGAGCTTTGGGAGCTGGAGAGAAACCAGGTGGATTTTCAGAAGAGCTGAGGAGAGGCAGCAGCCTGAGATCCCGCTCAGCCTCTGCCTTGAAATAGCGCTGCAGGCTGAGCACCCGGGGCTGGGATGTGCTGGGGATCACGACGCTCAGGGAGAGGGGGTTAAAGAAGCCCCATGGACCCGCAGGGCACGCTGTGGCTGCGGGGCAGGCTACAAATGCACCCCTTGGCAGCTCTGCAGCTGCTCCAGGGGAAGTCCCGGGTTATCCAGTGAGGGCTGGGCCCTCCCTGGCGGCCCAGGCCGGGCCAGCCCCGAGGGCGCAGTGCCGCTGTGCGTGAGGCCGCACTCGCTCGTGTGGCGCTGCACTTCCTTCCCTGCCCCGCTTTGTGCTCCCAAAGGCTTTTTCCCTGCCTGCCCATGCGGTCCCGCGTATCCCTGCGGGGCTGGGGGTGCCACAGCAGCACAAGGCACCGCCGCACATCTCCGCACGACAGCCGCGAACGCTTTCCCAGCTGGAGGATCGCAGCGGGCCACCCCACACCTGACTCGGGAATCACACACGAGCAGGGAAGAGCCCACGTCCCCCAGCCCTCACCAGAGAAGCCGGGATTTCCCCCGGAGCAGCTGCAGAGCTGACAGGGGTTGCCGGGATTTCCCCCGGAGCAGCTGCAGAGCTGACAGGGGTTGCATTTGCAGCCTGTCCCCGCAGCCGCAGCGTGCCCTGGGGGTCCATGGGGCTTCTTTCACCCCATACTTGAGGCTTTTTCTATGCCCCATGGAAGGCTCCCTGGACCTGCTCCTCTCAGGCACTGGGGACCTCCGTGGCAGCACCTGGGTGTCCCTGAGCTCCCTCGGTGTCTCACACCTCCTCCCCCAGCGTCTCCTCGCAGGAATGCTGCGAATGCAAACGGTGACAGCTGCCCAAACCAGCTTTTACCTTTATAAAGTGCCTGCTCACGCTCTTCCCTTCTGGAAGCGGGGCTGGGAAAGCCTGGTGACGTTGTGGGAAGATAAAGGGCCGCTGCCAGAGAGGGGATAAATAAATATTTGTCATTTCCCATCACTTTGTAAGAAGCATCAAGGATCACAGGCAACCCGCAATTAAGCCGGGTTCCAACGCGATTAACCCCGGCTGTGCCGACCTCACCAGCTCGGGCGGGGTGAACGCTCCTCCATCAGCGAGCGAAACGTCCCCGGCGATTAATTGCAAATCCCAAGGGTGCTCGCGGTGCTCCGCTGGCGGCAGCGCTGGGTGCGAGCAGCGGGGGACAGCCGGAGCTGGGGACATGTCTGTCCCTGAGCTCCTTTCCTGCCACATCCCGGGCTGTCGGGAGCTGCTGCCCCAAGGGACAGGACAGAGTCCTGCTGGCTGTGCTCTAGGAAAGCCTTTTTAAGGTTTTATTTTACTTCTCACTATCCTGCTCTGATTTTGTTAGCAATAAATTCCACTGATATCTCTAATTTGAGCCTGTTTTGCCCAATATTTGTTGAGTGATCTCTCCTGGTCCTTATCTCAAGTCCATCGCAGCCCCTCACTTTCCATGCACTCACACCACCCACGGGGATTGTCCCACGTCCCTGGAGCTGACAAGAGCCTGGCTGCACATCCCCTGTGCCCTCTCAGCACCAGGGCTGTGGCTGCCAGCTCCTGTTCCCAGCATGAGCTTCTCCAGTGTCCCCAGCATGGGCTGCTGGGCCCCAGTCCTCACTGTGACAGTGCTGCTGGTCCCTGCACCAGAGGGGGATGCCCCCAGCTGGGCAGCATCCCTGGCTGGAAATTGCATGGGGAAGGGCACGGATGCAGCCAGCCTGGAGCCAGGCCTCGTCCCAGCAGGTTTCTCCCTCTGACACCACAGCACTCCCAGAGCACCCATCCCCAGCTCTCTGCCAACTCACACTGGGTGTTCACACTTTCAGCCTTCCCTTCATAGGCACAAAAATTTTTTCTCTTTTTTGAACCCTCAGGTCTCTGGTTCTCTGAAACATCCTCATTGCTGCTCAGGAATAACCAAAGGCTGGATGTGTAGGGGCAGGAACGTGTGCAGGCAGGTTCGACCACACAACCTGGCCCAGAAGCTGGGAGCAAATGGATTTGTTAATTCCCAAGTCCATCCCCCCCTTTTCCTGGGCTTTGCGGGAGGTGCTGTCCCTGCTCCACAGTGACACAGAGGAATGACCCACCCGCCGTGGCTGGATGAGATGTAACCCACTTTTAAAGACCTGTTTCATTTCTCCCCTCCCTGGTTCCACTACAGGTGTTTTGTGCCTGATCTCTGCATTCCTGAGATGCCTGAAATTCCCTGATGCTTAACCTCAGATCCGAATTTCCTGGATTTGTAACATTTGGGTTAAAGTGGGTGGCAATGACCTTGTACAATTATTCACCCCAAACTGCTGCTGTTTGAGCCCCTCCGTAACTCAAGCTCAATACCATTTTTGAAGGTAACTTATAAATTTGTTTGATGCCAAACCATCCTCCAGAGCCTCAGCTCTGTCCTCCTGTTCAAACCCATCTGATATCCCAGATCTGGTGTTGAAAGGAGTGGCTTCAGTCAGAAATCTCTCCCTCTCTCATACGCACGTGTTGTGCAGCTTGGTGGGATGCAGACCTGGAGCACACACGAGCTTCCTCCAGCTCCCACCCAGCACTCCAACCTCTCATCCCACAGCTACGAGCGGTCCCACGGGGACAGCTGACACCTCCAGGGAGCTCCAGCTGACTCCCAGCCAGCAGCTCTTTCTTTCTCAGCACTGAAGAATCTCCTCGATGTTTTCCAGCTGCTGAGCTGTGATGCAGAGCTCTTCTGCTCACAAGGAGCCACATGGAGAGCGGGTTGAGGCAGCTCCAGAGGCTGCTCAGGATCTTGTTGCTTTATGCCAGGTGAAAATGTGGCCTCTGCTGCTTGCAGAAGTTGTGTTTCCTGGGAGTAACTGCAGGGCAGGTGGAAATAGGGTGGAAACCTGAAAGCCCTTGAAGGCAAATACCCACTGTGGAAATGTGTGAAATTCTTCTCAGGAAGAATTTCGTCACAGAAGGGGTGGCCAGGCATGGGAAGGGGCTGCCCAGGGAGGTGGTGGGGTCCCTGGAGTCGTCCAAGGAAGGCCTGGGTATGGCACTCACTGCTCTGGGCTGGTGACAAAGTGGGGATTGGACACAGCTTGGACTCCATGATCTTGGAGGTCTTTTCCAACCTCAGCGATCCTGTGATCCCGTGTGTTTTACACTGTGCATCACCTCCCATCCTGATCCGGGCAGGAGAAGCTCTGGTGGCTCTGGCAGGCTTGGTGCCCGTGGGGATGGAGGATGCAGAGTGGTCCAGGCAGTGGTGGGGTGGAGAGGCTGCCCCGCTGGCACGGGAGCCAAACCGCATTTCATCCCTGGGATGGGACTGCGCGGTCCTGCCCTTCCTCCGCATCAGGAGGAATTGCCCCGCTGGGCTGCCTGGGTAGAAAAGCAGCAGGATCGGGGCCAGGGCTGAGTCACGGCAGCACGACCCGCCCTACGCCCTGCCCCTGCTCACTCAGCGGCTTCCTATCGCCTGCAATCGCTTCCTATCGCCGGGAATCGTTTCCCATCGCCGGGAATCGCTTCCTTGGAGGAGCTGCTGCCGGGGAATGGCACTCAGCAAGTCTGAGCAGCCCCCACGCCCTGCCTGCAGCTCAGCCTCCCCTGACCTGCTCGGCCGGGGATGATCCTGGCCGGGGATGTGCTGGAGAGGAGAAAGAGGAGGAGGTGTTGATCCAGGACCCATCCTGGGAGCGGAGGGGGTGTGGAACTGCTCACACCTCACCATTGCCACTGTCACCTCTGTGCAGCCCTCTGTGCAGCCCTGTGGGGGCCCTGCAGTGGCCTTTGGAGAGACCCTGGCAGACAGCTCAGAGCAGGGTCCCCCTCCTCTGCCCAGCCTCCAAAGCAGCCCAGCTGATGCTCTTGCCCAGGACCCGGTGTTTGGTGCCTCCCACTGTCCGCAGTCCCTCCTCCCGCCCCCAAAAGCCTTCCCAGGGACGTGGTCTCCCTGATTACTTGGCTCCCAGGTAGGCAGCCCCCACCTTGCCGTGACTTTGGGGCTCGCACAGACCCTGGGGCTGTGACAATCCCGTGCTCTGCTGGCCAACCCCCCGCAGCTCATCCAGGAGAAACCACAACCCGACTGTCCCCGCACAGGGGGGACTTCAGCTGTCTCCCAGTTGAAGTGTTTTGGTCTTTTGACTTCTCCCTTTCTTCGTCACCCACCATAATCACATCATTTTCTCTTTTTGAAGACCAGATTTGGGGAGGAGAGGAAGATTTGATGGCTGATGGAATGGGTCAGGGGAAATCCAATGGGGGCAGTGGGCAAAAGTGACCAGGGAAGAGTAGGATTGGTATCAGCAGGTGCAGGTTGTCCCCTGGATACATTCCCAGCCTCCAATTTCTGTTGTTGTGCAAGATTTTCTGAGCCTGTTGTGGTCTGTTGGTTTAGCAAATCTCCACTGATCTCTTCTTCAGGCACTTTCTCAGTGCCTCCTGGAATCCACCTAAACCTCCTGCAGACACAACTCTGGCAGGGAGCTCCCTGACCCACCCCCTGCCCGGGATGAGCCACACTGTCCTTTGGGCTGGGTTTGGCTTCTCCTGCCTTCATCCTGGGACCCTCAGCTTTGCAGTGGAGGGGGGCATGAGCTCATTTCCATTTTCAGGGGTAACTCCATTCTCCAAACCCTTGGGCCATCTCCAGTCCAGGCTGAGCAGCTCCAGGGGCATCGCTGCTCTCGCAGAATTCAGCTTAGAGGAGCCGAGGGAGCACATGACCGGAGCCAATTCACCATCCAAAATGGGTCATGTCCAGTTTTGGTCATCACTGGATGAGGAACGAAATGGAAAGAGGTCTCCCAGCCCACTGCTGCTTGAGCAGACCCAGTGAGTGATGGGGTCTGCTCACCCATCCCCACCCCGACAGGGCATGCAGGTGTCCCTCAGTCCCCATCCCACACTGGAGGCTCCTGCTGTTCCTCACCCTGCAGCCCCACAGCCAAACCTGCTCTGCCCTGAGCCCCAAGCCCCTGCAGCCACCAGCACCCGGAGCAGGGGCAGCTCCCAGGAGAAACCTGCGCATTCCCAGTCTGCTGGGACCAGGGGGTCACACACAGACCCTGCCTGCAGCGGTGCCCGTGGCTGTGCCAACAGAGGCACAAGAAGAAGCTTGATGAGTGTTTCCTAAACCTGCCCATTGCCTCGCTGCCAGCCCAGCCTAACTGGGCTGAGCAGGGCTGCCTGACTGGTTTCTATCCAGCTTGGCTGGTTTGGCCATTGCCTCGCTGGCTGCTGGCGAGACAACTGTATTTTCTGGTTCTGCTTGCAGCAGCTTTCATGTGGGATGAGCTGCTCTGCTCCTCAGAGACCCAGCCTGGGACTGGGGGAGCTGCTGTGCACACACAGGTCTGTGGTGGTGCCAGCAGGCAGGGCCAAGGCCTCCTCACCAGTGACATCCACTGGGAATGTCCCAGTCCCAATCCACATTGTCCCCTGTGTGGTAGCCCTGGAAGGCCTCAGTGGCTCAGCACTGCTCTGCTTCCCATGGCTGGACATGGAATGTACATCCAAAGGGCAGCAGGGCTCCTCAAGCAGCCATGGGCCATCGGTGTTGGATGGCCAAAACCTAATGCCAGGGAGGCAGAGAATTGGCCCCTTTCCTGAGAAGAGAGATCTCTCACCCCTGGAGGTGTTCAGGAAATGAAAGGATGTGGCACTCGGTGCCTTGGTCTGGTAACAGGGTGGATGGACTCAGTGATCTCAGAGGTCTTTTCAATCCTAATGATTCCGTGATTCTATGATCACTTCACTCCTGGAAAAGCTGCTGGAGGGCCTGGGTTTAAGGAGGCTTCTTACTTGACCCAGGGAATGTGCAACAAAGCCAGGAGTTGGATGCAGATCTCCTAAATCTCCTCTGAATTTCCTCCACCAAGCCTGGCTTATTCTGCCAAGTTGTGTCAAGGGTCAGTGACAGAGGTGAGAGCAAAGAACCAAACCCAAGTGTCCCAGCTCCTCCTCCCCTCTGTTTGTTTCCACCAGGCTGAGTCTCCACAAATAAATATTAATTGAGGCTGTTACAGTTAACCTGAAAGGGCCCTGGAGCATAAATTTGGGATCCTAAACACAACCAGTTTCAGGTTAGTAATTAGTGCACTTCACTCATTGCAGGTGCACCCTGGGAGCTCTGAAACAAGTATAGAATCAGCAAGAAAAATATCTGGAAGCAATGGCAGGGATTTCAGAGAACTCTCAGGCTTGAACACCGATTGGATTGCTGCTGCCTGCCTTGTTAGAACTGCTCCGTTACTGGGAAGCCTTTGGGAATCAGGGCAAGATCCTGACATTTCATCTCCAACCTACACAGTGAGAGCCTCCATCAGTCCCATATCACAGGGCTGGACCTGTTCCAGTGTGAGCATGGACAGGTCACTTCAGCATCCTGGGGCTCATTTTCTCCTCTAGAACAGCAGCAGGGTTTGTGTGCCATGGAGGGTGATGGGTGTTAGCACAGAGCTTTGTGGGGAGGGCTGAGGGGATAAAATCCCTGTGCAGGGCTCAGGTTCTGCCCCTGCTTGGGGCAGCCCCATGGAGCTGGGGAGCACTTGGAGCATCGCTGGGGATCAGCACCCAACATGGGACAGGAGGAACAGTATGATAAATCCCAGCTCCTGCTGAATCCCCCCACGGGCAAACTCAGAGCTGCTTTGTCCAAACTTGTTGGGTTTAATGCCTTAAGAAGGAGCCGACTCCTTTCTTCCAGGAACTGAAACTCTTCCTGAACAAAGAGACATTGTGGCATGTGATGGGCCTTCCTGGGCAGTGGGTGGCCTTTGTGCAGAGCTGGGGGCTGGAGGCTATGCCAGGATGAGATTAGCAACCCTTGGGTGGGGAAAGTGAGTTCCTGCAAGTGTTTTTATTTCTGGGCTTTGCACAGTGCTGTCTTTGTCCCTCTGCTCTGAGCCCCCTCTCACCTCGCCAGCATCCTGGTGGGAGCATCCTGCTCAGGTCAGCCCTGGAGAGGGACACAGGAGTGGAGCCTTGACTGTTCCAGCCCATGGAGCTGTGCACCAACTCCCTTGTCCTCATTCTCTCAGTCATCTTCCTGTGGTTTGTGATTTTCCAGCCACCCTCATCTGTGATTCCCCAGGAGTTCTTCTCTCCCTCCACATCCTGCCCCTCCCCATCGATGCCTTGACAACCTCCTGGTTCAGGTATGTCCAAAATTAGGCAAAGGAGGTTCTGCCTGGGGCCCTGAAAGTCCCTTGTGGGGAGGTGGCTGTGGTCCCTGGTGACCAGAGCCATATCTTGATGTGATGGCCCAGGAGGGGAGGTGGCCCTGCTCAGAGCCAGGGCAGCAGGGACAGTGCAGGAGCAGGGTTTATTCCCCCTGCTCCTTCCCCTGCAGCCCGTGGCACTCCCCTGGCTGGCAGTGGGAGCACCACTGGGTGCCCTTGGATGAGCGAGCTCTAAAGAGTTTTCCAGAACACTTCCCTGGCCAGGGAATCACCTGGCTCCCTGCAGAGAGGCAGAAGAGCCCTGAGATGCCCCAGTGCATCCCCACAGGAGGGGCTGAGAGCAGACGCAGGCAGGACATTGCCCCAGACACCCACACAGGGGTGGAGGTGTGCAGAGCTGACACAAGCCTGCATTCACACCCTGCCCCAGCATTCTGCACATGCAGGAGGAATATTCCCACTGCTTTCAAGGGGGAACATTCTGGGCCAGGTGACTCACGCCAAATATTTTGATGCTGTGTGCATTAGCAGGGGCTGGCAGATAGGCTTGGAAAAACAGGAGCAATCTGGTGCAGCTCCTGCAGGATACTCTGACCTCACTCCTGCTGGGTGGTGAGCAGCACCAGGGGTGGCACAGAAAAATAAAACCATGGAGCTGCTGCAGAGAGTCCAGTGGAGGCACCAGGATGAGCAGAGGGAGGGAGCATCTCTGCTGGGAGAGCTGGGATTGTTCAGCCTGGAGAGAAGCTTTGGGGTGACCTCAGTGGGGCCTTGCAGTGCCTGAAGGAGCTGCAGGAAAGATGGAGAGAGAGGATTTCCAAGGGCTGGAGGAACAGGACATAGGGAATGGCCTCACACTGCCAGAGGGTAGATTTAGATTAGGTTTTAGGAAGAAATTCTTCCCTGTGAGAGTGGGGAGGCTCTGGCTCAAAATTCCCAGAGCAGCTGGGGCTGCCCCTGGATCCCTGGCAGTGTCCAGGGCCAAGCTGGACATTGGGGCTTAGAGCAGCCTGGGACAGTGGGAGGTGTCCCTGCCCACGGTGGGGTGGCACTGGATGATTTTTAAGGCCTCTTCCAACCCAAACCAGGCTGGGGTTCTGTGGTTTTAAAGGGTGTGTGGGGCATTTTGTTTTACACAGGCCGTGTTGGAAAGGATAAAGGAAGAGGCTTCATCAGTCTGAGGCACCCTTTGCCAGCCAGAGCTGCTGGGCTGAGGCTCAGTCTCAAAACCAAAGGGAGCTCAGTAAATGGCCCATGATGGAAATAATGTGCCTGAGTGGGCAGCTGGTGCAGGAGGGTGTGGAGGGCGAGGGTGAGGGTCTGACAGCAGCCCCTGTGATGCCAGAGGAGCTGGGAGTCCCCAGTGTGGCAACTCAGTCCCACAGGGCTGAGCTCAGCCTTGCCCACAAAGGGCACTGGGCACCTCCCCAGGAGAGATGAGACAACATCAGAGCTGCCAAGGAGTAGGGGAGGGGGCACCATAAAGGGGCCACAAAGACCCCCTGTGGGACAGCCTGTGGTGGCTGGGACCCCCTTTAACTTTCCAGTGGGAATTCCTCCAGGGCAGTTCCCTGTTGTTCTCCTGCAAAGGGCAGCAAACTCCCCCAGGAGCTGTTGTTCAGTGGGACCCCAGGACATGATACCCACGACATGGCTGAGCCCAGAGTACCGCCTGGGCTGGAGCATTAACCCCCTGGGGAAGGAGAAACCAGCGTGAGTATTTCATGTCTTGATTCACAGAGAGCCAGTAGGAGTGAAACCTGCTGGACAAACTGCTCCCTCCGGACTGCAGAAATACCTTTTCCATTTCTGCAAATGGGCTGTTAATAGGAGAAGATTTAGTGGCTCCAAATGCACTCCCAGAGCATTTGATAAAAGTGTGTGGGAGCAAAGTCCAGAGCCTGAGCTAATACCTCTCTGCTGGATCAGAAACACCCGTCTAGACTCTAGCAGGATGCAAACAGAGCTACTGCTGGGGGGGCTTGGGGAGCTGCTGGGTCACTGCCTTTAGCAGGGGTTCTTTACACCCAGTAGGGGCTTGCCCAGAGCTTGGTGATTCATAAGACAAAAATATGGTCTAGAGGATATATGGTGTTGCTTCAGTGCTGGAAAATCTAAGATAAAGGCCAGAAATATTTTAAACTGAACTCTAGCGAGCGGAGAGATAGGGAAGGATGTTAGGGCTTGTTGCATGTGCCAAAAATAGAGTACATCAAGGAAAATAGCCTGGAACAATGGTGCAGGAAAAGCTTATCTCCAGGAGCAAAGGAGCACAGGTTTCTTATAGTGCCTGAAAAAACCCCAACAAAACAAAACAAAACAAAACTATGACCTTGTTCTAGATCCTGATTCTCAGCTTCCTAAAACAGCTCTCCCAGGTCCAGCAGAACTCCTGAGGATGCAAAGCACTGAGGGTGGAGGTGGCTCACCTGGCCAAGCAGGGCTGGCCACACCTCAGTGCTGAGGTGGTTCAGTAGTGAAAATTCAGAATTTAATCTTCATTGCCACAGCTCCATAAACAGGAGCGACCTGAGGAGCCCCATGGTGAGATCCCCCCTGGTGCAGTGCAGGCAGCTCCCAGCTGCTGAGGAGGTGCCAGAGCCGATGCCATGGGCAGGGTGAGGTGTGTGAGCCGTCAGCAAAGGCCAAGCGAGGCCCTGGCCCAAACTCAGCCAGGATCTGCCACAGCTTCCTGAAAAATCTCTGGTCACATCTGCCTGCAGTGCTGTGGCAGTGCTGCCCATTGGGAGGCTGCTGCAGGAGGCATACCTCGCTCACTTCCCTGGATGGGGAGCCCAGAAAATCACCAACCCCTTCTGCAAACCTGAGAGGACAGGAGCAGCAGGTCAGGCATTCATCCGGGAAGGAATGAACACAACCTGAGGGATGTTTGGGTAGGACGAGGTGGGCTGGACAGCAGTGGGTCCGGTGGGATGAGCTGGGATGCATGGGGAGCTGCTGGGTGTGGTGGGATGAGGTGGGATGGATGGAGCTGCTGGATCCCGGGAGGGCTGGTGGCCTGCAGGGGACGAGCAGCTCCTTTTTCCCCTCCCTGGCAGCCCAAGGTAGATGTGGCCTGTGGTTCACAGTCCGTGAGAGGACAGGGAGTGCTCCCTGCCAGCAGGATGTGGCTTTGCCATCACTCCCATCTGCCGGTGTCAGCAGAGGGGGAGGAACCTGGGCACCTGCCCAGGGGGCACTGCCCAGTCCCACACCCCCAGCCAGTGCTGCTGCAGGGCACCCACACATCTGGGCAAGGTGGGCAAGGGAGCCTCTGGCTCTGGGATGAGCAGGAGCAGATCCACAGCCCCGTGCTGGGCACGCTCAGCTGGGCAGCCCAGGGTCCATCAGGCTCTGTCTTGTCCAGCGCTGTGCAGGGCTGCAGGTTGGAACCTGCTTAGCCTTTCATTGCTCCAGCCCAACCTGGTGAGCGAGAAGTCTCTCTCCCAGCCCCAATTCCATGGATGTACAAGGCTTCCAGCTGCTGACAGACACAGCTCCTCACAGGCAGCAGGGCAGGGTGGGACACGGAGCGTGGGCATGGGGAAGCACCACAGGGACAGTGTGAGATGCCCATGGGAACCAGGGCTGCAGAGACCAGCTTGGGATTTGCTCCCCTGAGCTGGGGCAATGCTCGAGGGGCACCTGCTGCAATCGGGATACCACAAAAACCCTGGCGAGTGCAGTATCATGAGGATTGTGTAAATATTTTGATTAACTTCACCTTGAATCTACATGAAGGGGAGATTTTTATCGCATTTACTGACAAAACAGCTTTTTTTTTTTTTTTTTCCCCAGGAGGGAGGAGGAGGATGAGTAACTGCTAGAGGAGAATTCCTGCAGTGATTTCACAGCAGATGAAAGCAGCTGCTGCTCCCTGGAGCAAGGGGACAGCCACCCCCAGCAAGTGCTGAGCACGGAGGACTCGCAGTTCCTGGTGCCTGGGACATGGGCGACATTCCCGCGTCTGCTCGGAGCTGACACAGGAGCACGGGGCGGCACAAGGAGCGTGCCCAGCCCCACGGCAGCTCCCGGCTCTGGCTGCCCCCTCCAGCAGCTCACAGGGTCCGTTTGAGGGTTTTAAGCCCCGGGTTAATCCCCGTGTGCTGGCTGGGAGGGTGTCCCTGGAACCGGCACAGCCCGGGGATAAAACTGCGCTGGTGTTGGGGTGATGGGCTGGGCAGGGCCGTTCCTCTGCCCCCACAGCCAGGGCACAGCACGGCCTCTCCTGCCGGAATTCCGCAGGGAACTCCAGCGGAGGGGGCAGCAGGTGCCCAAAGGGCCGGAGCAAGACCGTGACTAATGAAGATGGGATGGGCAGCATTTCCCTCAGCAGATCGGCCTCACTGAAAGCTGTGGCAGGGAGAAGGAGGAGGAGGCTGGGAACAGGGAACAGGGAACAGATCCAGAGCTGAGGCATCACCAGGGCCTGGATCAGTGCAGGGGTGTGGACGGAGACAGAACTGTAAAGCTTCACACCTCGTCTGCATCCCCAGCACCGGCGATTGCCAAACTCTGCCCGCAGGGGATCCCGCGGCTCCTCGCTCGCTCCGCAGCTATCCCCCCGCCGAAGCAAAGGCGTCACCCCTCGGTCCATCCCGCTGCACCCAGGGAGCATCCAGGGGCTCCTACAGAACCACAGACACCTTCTGTAGCCCCCCTTTGCTGTTACAAAATACAGCAAGTTCATAATTTCCTCTGGCAGAGGCTCCCTAGGGCAGAGCCCAGCGCCCAGCACGGCTTTGGCTCTAAGGACTTCGGGTCTCCTCTGTAGTTTAAACATTCGTGAATGCTTTGCAGGAAAGATCTCACTGTGCCTTTTGCTCTGAAGAGAAGAATGGAAATAATGAAAATATGGTTCAGGGCGTGAAAAGGTGTCAGGCAAAAACATAAAACCTTGGGTAAGACCCCCAAAAAGAGAAGTTAAACCATTTTTCCCAAAGAGTTTTCTCAAGGGGAAATTTGCTTCCATCTCAATCCAACAAAAACACCGAGGCATCTTTTGGTGCATTTTCTGTGCATTTTATCGCTGGAGGAGTGTGTGAGAGAGGTGAGTGCAGTGGTGGGGAGCTGATGGGGGAGCTGGGGACACTCAAGGGTTGGCTGTCCTGAAAGCAGCCCATCAGGACTTTGGGGGAAATTTGGGGCTTTTTCTCTGCTGGAAGAAAGCCCCTGAAGGTGCCCTCATCACGTGGAGGTGCAGGGACGAATTAAACAGTTCTGGGGAAGATCCCGGTGGTTGTTCTGGGGTCCTACAGCTGCTCCTGGGGTGTGTTGGCTGTGCAGCCCCTGGGACACAGCTCGGAGTGGAAGATGGCGAGGCCACCTCCATGGCCCGGGAGGCACCGGCACAGCCCGCGGGTCCGGAACGTCTGGAACGTCCCCGCACTGCGGCCGGAACGCCCGGAGAGCAGGGGGGACACAAGCCCCGTGATCCACAGTGCTCATTTATTGCTCAAGCCCTTCTTGTCAACAGATCGCTGAGATAAGGGCAGGGACCGAGCTGCTCCCCGGGCTGATGAGCCCTGCCCGGCCGGGAATGCTGGCAGGGTATGCCGTCATTCCCTGGGGATGGCTGTTCTGAGAGGTGACTCACGGCTGGGACTGCTTCTCGTGCTTCAGAGTCTGCAACCCCCCCCAAAGCCACAAACTGCAGAGCTGTGGCACGGGAGCAGCGAGAGCAGAGCAATGGGGCACTCTGGGGATGGGCACTGCCCCACTGCAGCCCTGGCACGGGGAAGGGGAGGAGGGGGAAAATGGGATTTCTGACCAGCCCTGGCCAGTGAGGGACTCCTTCAGCTCCCTAAAACGTGGCAAGGTGGGGGCCGAGCTCTTCACCCAGGCAACCAGTGACGGGACAAGAGGAACCCTTCCTCCCCAGTTTGGCCCAGGTACATTTTCAGAATTAATCCATTTTGGTGGCTGTTTTCTCTCTGCCATATTGTGTTCACCTCCAGCCTGGCAGTGCCCCAAGCATAAGGAGCTCCTCATCATCGTAGAGAGAAAGTCAATTTAGCGCAGTAATTGCTGCATGAGGAATGTGTTTGGCCATGACTCTGCGGTGCCAGTGTCCTGTTGGCAAAACTTGTGCTGATTGTCACACATGGGAGCCCCTCACCTTCATCCCAGGTCCCATCCCACCCGTCCTGGGACAGATGATGTGCTGGTGGAGGGTGCAAAGCAGCACCCCAGGAGTGTGCAGACAGCTCCAGGCTGGGCTGTGCCCCAGCCCTCTCCCTGCACCCCCTCAGAGCCTGGGTGCTCACCCCACTTCTGCTCCATGGCTATTCCCAGATTCTGGCCCTCTCTTCCCTTCCCCTGCAGCTGCAGTGTCCCTCACTCTGTCCCGTGGCTGCCCCTGCACCCCCAAGGAAAGAATGCAGCTTTGCAAGATCAAGGCAGGAGCTAAGCAGAAAAAGAGCAGTTTTGTATGATTTTCTTTTCTGGGCCATTTTGAATTAATTAAGGAATGTGATCTAAACTATAAATACCCTCCTTCACGTATGATTTATGGCCTGTTTGTTCAGGATTGGTATGTGCTTAATCTCTAATTGTGAGCCCACCATCTGTTTTTATTGATCTGCTTGCCAGGAGAGTTATTGCTCTCCTTGGCCTTATATGGGAAAATTAGGTATGTGGTGAGGGAGCCAGAGCCAGGGCTGCCCTGACGTCAGCCTTGGAGCCGCTCGGGATCGTGCTTCCCAACACTGCTCCGGCCCCCTGCTCCTGCCAGGCTCCCTTTACCGTGTGAAACTGCAGCTTGGGGATCCCACAGAGCCCCGTTATCTGCAGCAGCATCAGCAGCTCCCTCTGCATCCATTCCCCCTCAGCCCATCCCGGCTTCCTCTGCATCGTCAATCCCTTCACTGCCCGGAATGGACTTGCTCTTCAAAAGGAAAAAAAAAAAAAAAAAAAATGGGGAGAAGAAGAGGCTGGCGTGGCCTTGGTGTTTTTGGCTGTAAGTCAGGATTCTGCCAGCCCAGCCTGAGTGCTTTCAATGGTGGGAGTGTCTCCATGAGAAAACAGGATTTATTCATGGGACCTGGAGGGCTCGTGTGTTATTAAGTGGAGAGATAATCGAGCCCGAGCCCAGCCCGTGTGCTCCGAATGGCCCAAGCAGCGAGGGGAGGAGAAGAGCTCCCAGGAACATTTTGAGGCTTAAAGGAAGCCTGTGGATTTGAAGGAAGAAGTGCAATTTACTTGAACAGCTGGGAAGCAGAGAGAGGCAGTGCCAGTGGCACGGGAGGGCCGCTCCCAGAGGGAAGGGGGTCTCTGTCCCACTGCACTAAATGGTCCCAGTGGGGCCAGATGATCCCTCTGGCTCCCAGAGCCAGCTGGACCGTGCTGGGAGCCCCAGTGAGGGGTGGATTGAGGCTCCCTGGGGCACTGTGGGCACCCAGAGCTGCCATGGCACCGGTGCTGGGGCTGTGGCGATGTCACCAGCCCTGCCCGGGGTCTGCAGGGAGACCCAGGATATTCACCCCCAGCCCGTCCAGGGACAGGGACAGGACAGGGTGGGACCATCCCTCCCCATCCCGTAGCTTGTGTGGGCTGAGACCCTTCCCCACGTGGGGAACCCCCAGAAATGGGGTCACACCGTACCCTGGCTCTGCATTTATGTATCCACCACAAAATGCCCCAAAATACATCTGCAGTCAGGAAGGAGCTGCTGTAATTTGCTCAGTCTCCCACATCCTCCTGTGGTTATTATTTTAAACCATTTCCCTGATTCCAGGGCCTGGTCTGGAGATCCCCATTCCCAGACTGACTGATGCCTGTGATGACAGAAGTTCTGCTGTTGGGCAAATTAATTTCCCATGGGATTGTGGCCTAATACATAAATATAAAACTGACACATTTTTACTTGGTTGAAAGGAAAATAGCTCCAGCTCCAGCTTGCGTGAGATAACGCTTGCAGGAGATAAGGCAGCAGTTGGAGTGTGAATTGCCATGTGGATCCCATCTTTCCCACAGATCCCTGGTGATGTTTGCTGGCCGGGCTGTGCAAGCCCTTGATAAGCATCAGCAGCATTAATGCAACACTTTGGTTCTGCTTCATCTCACCCACACCTGCCTTTTCCTGGGCACAGCAAATGGCTGGGACGGCGGGAAGTGGGAGTTCCGTGGCCCAGTGTGCCTGGAATTCACCAAGGGATCTGTATGGAGCTGTGGTGGTGCTGGGAGAAGCTGGGTCAGCCCCCAGCCCTGAAGCCTCCACGCCTGGAGGAGGGCAGCAAGCCCCTCCCCACAGGGAGGAGATGGACAAATAGCCAAGGTCCAGCTGGGCTGAAGGGATGTGGATCTCCTGTGCCCTCCTCCAGGAAGGGAAGCATGGAGAAAATCATCTGTGCAATGGAATTTCCATGGCTCTGGACAGGATTGTGCTCCGGCTCCTGTCCCGCTGCCCGGGAGCTGCTCTAGTCCAGCGCTGTCCCCAAGGCTCCTTTGTGCAGGAGCAGGAGGAGGTGAGCCCGTGCTGGGGGTGGCTCAGTGCCCCAGGGACCAGGCTGTATTTGGAGGTTGATCTCAGAGCCCTGGCGCCCCGGGTCCGTTTGCTCACGCAGCAGAAATGAGGGTGTTTGATTCTGACCTCAGCCCTTATAAATAACCCAGCCAGGGCCATGCAGGCACTCAAAACAATTTGTTCCTCTCCTCTCCCCTCCTCTCCTCTCTTCCCAGCTCCCTTACTGTCCTGGGAACCTCCCCTCACTCCCAGGATGAATCAGTCCTGAAGAATGTGCTGGGAGCTCTGCAGGTCCAAGGCTGGGGCGCACACACGGTGTGGGGGGCTGGAACAAGCAGGAGTATTTATCTGCACTCTGGGTAACCCAGGCCTGTGCTTGTTCCTGTGTCCAGGCAGAGCCATCCCACCCCACCCCATCCCNCACCCCAGCCTGTGGTGTCAGAGGTCACAGCAGCTCATTCCTGAGCCTTCCCTTCCCCCAGCTGGGCCACCTGAAGGTGCCCCAGGATGGATCCATGGGTCTCTGCTCTCCTGGAGTGCCATTCCTGTTGTCTTTGGTGGCTCTTTGAGCTGTCACCCACTGCCAGGTCCCACCAGCCAGGGGTGACCTCTAGAAAGGCAGCCTGGGACCTGCAGTGAAGTGGGAGAGGCACATCCTGGAGTGCTGGGAGCACTGGGAGAACACAACAAGATCTCCTGCAGGCTTGGGGTGGGTGTATTTGGATAATCCTGGGACAAATTCCCTTGTATTTAAATCTGGAGCATCCAGACTAGAGCAGGGGGTCTCTGGTGCTCTGAGTGAGGAACCCCCCTGACCAGAAATCAGCTCACAGCCTAAATCAGCAGTAAATCCATATTAATTGTCCAAAAGGGCACAAATTAATTTCCTTTTATGACAGGAAAACACAAAATTCAGAAAAAAAAGCAAGGGATGATTGCTTTGTAAATATTTGCAAAAACACCTTTATTGCAGAGGCTTAAACTGTTCTGTTTCCTTGCCTGTCTGCTGCCTCCAGTCAGCTGGAATATGCTGACCACTTCCTACCAGCCTCAACAGAGACATTAAAACATCAGAAATGGTCTATTCCTGCAAGAAAATCTGGGAAAGGAGAGACCAGACCCACACTTAGGCTGCCATCAAGAGAAGGTTATCAGTGTGAGCTCAGCCCTGCTGCCAGACATTGAAAACATGAACAAAGGAAAAAAAAATCAAGTCTCAGAGGTTATTTGAGGTGGGAGCCTGATCCTGAAATGCAGCTGCTTTCCAGGGGCATTCTCAAGCTTCCATGGCTGTCCCATCCCAGTGGATTCAGCCACCCTGAGCACCTGAGGCCACATTTCCAAAGGGGAATGTGCTGGGAAGTGGTGCCATGGGCAGGCAGCTCCTGAAAAGTAGATCCGAGCAGAAAATGCCAGACCTGGAAGGATTTGTGCTTTTCCCTGCCTGCCAAGCACGTGCAATGCTTAGAAGGAGCTCTGGGGTGGATTGCAAAATCTACCCCATTTGGAGTGGGTTTGGAGCACTTTAATCCCTCTTTAATGCTACTGCCCAGGAAATGGCAAAGCTTTGGGAAAACAATTGGACTGGGTTCTGGCTTGGGACATTTCAAATTGCTGCACACATTTTTTTCATGCAGCTCAGCGAAACCCTACAGCATCCTGCCACAGCTTTCCTTCCTCATTCCCCTGACACTTCTGCCACAAAAATTGGGCACTGCAGCAGATCCTGAGGCTCAATTCCATCCAGCTTTGCCCTGTACTGGAGGGATTTGGTTTGGATGACTCTTTCAAGTCTATGGGTGACAACTGCTGGGGGATTTTAGAAAGGGGCTGCCCCTGACACTTGTTTCTTCCTCTGCTGCCTCTGCAGTGATGCCAGTGGATGGATACTGCCAGGGATGCTGCAGTGGGAAAAGATTTGTCTAAATGCCACAGCCACAGGCACTGCCACCACTCAGGGAATGCCTGGTAGGAATTGCTGGGTGCCCAGTGTTCCCCAGGCTGGGAGCTCAGAGCAGGGACTTCTCAGAGCTGAGCAAACTGTGCCAGGGAAAGGAAATGAAATAAAATAAAACATTGGTGTTCTTCCAGTGGTTAATGAGGAAATATTAAGCTGTTTTGAGGTTTTGTTACAGGAGATGTTTTACGGGGTTATAGCTTTTAAAACAGAACATTGAGAGCCTTTGTGCTGAGTCCAGGTCACACACAAGAGGAGGTCACATTTGTGTGCAAAAAACTGGAACCACAAATGTGGGGATTCCTGCCCAGGAATCAGGTGGGGAGAGACTGCCAGCTCCTATCAATGCCAGGGGCATTGTGCAGCAGATACCAATTTCCTCCAGGACCTTCAGACATCAGCCTGAGTGAAGCAGCTCATTAAAAGCAGCTAATTGCTGCAGTCATTTGTGAAATGAGTTTTTCAAGGTTAATTTAGTTTAGCACTGAGAGGCCTCCATTTAGCTCTGGAGAGGGTGAACTGCACAGCCCTCCCTGCCTCCCTCCCTCCCTCCTCTGTGGACACAGCACCCAGGACAGATTTGGGGCATCCTCAGGGGTGGCTGTGAGGGAGCACCCAGAGCTGTGATGGGGAAGCCCAGAGGATGCAAAGTGCTGTTCCCACCGTGGCAGGGTGAGCAGCAGGCCAGCTTGGCTTGTGCTTGATGCAGACACCAGCTTTACTTGGTCGGGAGATGAGCAATCCCTTCAAAAGTTCTTTTAACCATTTACTGGAGCTCGCAGGGCTACTGGGGAAAGCAGAGTCTGAAACGTGATGTGCTCAGCAAAGCTTTGGTGCTCACCTCCCTTATCCCATTTCCTCTTTGCCATGGAGTTTCCACAAGCAACCCTCCCTGTCTGATGGACACCCAGATGGCTTTAAAGACAGCAGGGACAGTCTATGGGGGCAAAAGGAACATTTGCTGCAGCTGGGATGGTGCCTGCTGCTGGAATAATTTTATGCTCCTTGCAGACTAAAAGCAAGTCCAAGGAAGAAGCGAGTGCAAAGCCTTTTGTGATGCATCATTTCAGGTCCAGGGGGGCTGTGCCAGCCTTTGCTGTCTCATTGTGGCACAGAGCAGCCTGGGCAGGGGTCTCAGTGCTGTGGGACACAGATAATGGGGTCTCTGCCCATGTAGGAGCAGTGGGGACCTCTGCCCATCTGTCCACTCCCTGCACATCATCAACCATGTCCCACATGGAAGGAATCAGCTGCAGAGCCCAAACTTGCCCAGAGCTTGCTCCAGAGCTGGTGGAGCTGGAGAGGAGCTGGTGGAGCTGGAGAGGGGCTGGTGGACCTGGAGAAGGGCTGGTGGAGCTGGAGAAGGGCTGGTGGACCTGGAGAAGGGCTGGTGGAGCTGCATGTGTCCCATCTGAGCCCAGCCTACCTCGGTGCCTGCCCGGGGGAAATTGGCCGTTTAATGGATGCATCTTGTGTTTGCAGAGCACCCACCAGCTGTGACAATGCAGATGTTTCCTGCCTCCCTGGCTCTGCAGAGCCTTTTCCCAGCTGGAAGCAGTTCCTGTGTGTGGGCTCTGTCTCTGGGAGCACAGACAGCACCTGAGCTCAGCCAGTGGGATGTGCCTGGGCAGTGACTGTCGCACCCTCCCCAGGTCAGTCCTGGCTGTGGCCAGGCCGGGAGGCAGCTCCGGGGAGGAAAGCCCAGCTCCAACGCCAGTGCAGGCTTGGCTGCCCCGTGGAGTGATGCCAGCCCTCCCAGAGAGGGTAAGCAGCCCTGAGCAGGATGTGGGGATCTGCAGGTAGGCAGGAACACCCCGTATGAGCAGGATGGGAGGATGTGACTGTGTTGACTGTCCTCCCTTGCTGAGTCTCTGTCTTTTCCTTGTCTGGACCCCTGGAGCCGAGTGTTGCCACATCTTCTGGCTTGAGACTTCGTTTTGGAGACAGATGGAAGGCAGGTTGAACCCCCACTCAGCGGGGCAGAGCGCAGCTGGTGGAGCCCTCACAGGTAACTTTGCTTTCCAAAGCTGCTGTGCTCCGTAGGGGCTGCTGGAGCCAACCTCCTGTCCCCCTGCACAGCTTTTGGGGCTGAGCTGAGGGAGGGGTTCAGCTATGAGTTTTCCTCCGGTGCCCCATGAGCTGCAGCGAGCCCCGTCCTGGCTCTTTGCTCTCCCTCTGGAGCAGGGAGTGCCTGGGCATGGCCGTGGCCTCACCTGGGCTGACGTGAGCGCTTTCCCTGCTGCAGTGAGCCCGGAGCAAATATTTCCTGAGCTGTCGCACACACGGCAGAGCTGGAGCAGGCCCTGGCTAAGGATGCCACCCTCAGTGAGGAGTTCTACCTGCACTGTTCCCGATGAACTCCCTTCCTCCCAGCACGGAAATGTGGAGACAAATTCCCTCCCGTCAGACTGCGAGCGATTTGCTCTGCGTGGAGCAGGAATGCTCTCTGTCGGGAGCAGCTCACCAGCAGGCCGGGCTGTCTGGGGCACTGGGACAGCTGGATTGCCACTGTGTCACCTCAGACAGCCCCTCCACGTCTCCTTGCCCGGTTTCCGCAGACCCCGGAAGGGCTCAGGATTCAGAGCAGGGCGGATCCCTTCCAGCAGCCCCGGGGGAGGCGCGGTGGGTACCTGGGGAACAGTTTCAAGCTGCGGTTGAGCTCAGGGAAGCCTGTCCTTGTCCTTGCAGGGCACCCAGGACCCTGGACAGGGATCCGGGCTGCTGAAGCTCAGGCTGCTCTGTCCCTTGGTGTCCTGCGGTGACACAACCCCCGGGATCCTTCCCGCTGAGCGGGGACCACTTGCAGGGCTGCGGGGCAGCTGTGGAGCTGCAAACTCTGCTTGGATGCTGCATGGAGAGGGCAGGAATTGTGCCCCAAATCATTCCTTCTCCTACCAAGCTGTGGGACAGCCTCGGTGACCTCCAGCCCTCCCTGGCTGCCGTCCGTCCTGCCCGGAGCAGCACTCCTGACACCGGGAGCAGAGCCCCGCACCCTGCCGCAGGGCTGCCGGGAACCGGGCTGGGCGGGGAAGACTCCCAAATGCCTCAATAACCAGAGGAGGTGAAAAACTCGCGGGAACTGAAGCCAAAACTGGACAATTCCGCCGCTGTTCCTGGAAGTGCCACGTCAGAGCACTCAGCACCCACCTGCATTTCCCAGCCTGCAGGGATGGGAGCTGTGGGGAACGGGGCTCTGGGAGAGCGCTGCTGACGCATTCCTGACAAAACCGGGGTGAACTTCCCAGCAAAGGCCACGGGGAAGCAAAGAGGAGAGGAGGAACATGAGACAAAAGAACAAGTGGAGTGCTTCGGTCTGGCAGCCGGAGTGCTGTGCCGGGAAAATCCTCTGATTTACTGCAGGAGTTCTGGCAGATGAGGAAAGAAGGGAGCAGAGTTTCTAAGTGATGGTTCCCTGAGTCTTTTCTTCCCTGGCCAGCTTTGCAACCTTGCTTGAGACCTTCAGCGGCTCTGGGGGATCTTGTGCTGGATTGCTGAGCCCTGGTGCTCATCCTTCCACCTCAGCTTGGGAACAGGGCTCTGCCAAGCTCCTTGCACTGCCTCTTGCTCCCCATGAAAGTCTTCATTCCACCGAGGAGACCCAGTGGGCACAGCTGAGCCACGGATGTGGGCCAGGAGCTGTGCTCCTGCTCCACCAAGGGCCATGCCGATGTTCGGGCTGGAGTCAGGCTACAGATGAGCCCTCGGCTCTGGTGCCTGTGGCCCGGCAGGAGCTCTGGGAACAGCTTTGCTGCACAGGGAGAGGGAGGGAGCCGGCATCCAACCCAGGCTCCCACAGCTCCGGGTGATGCGGGTGGTGAGCCTTGGGAAGCGTTTCCCTGCCCATCCCTGCAAGTCTGCATGCGCTTTTCCGCTCCGAACTGCTGCCGGAGGTTTCCATCCCAGGAAGGCCACGCGAGAGCAGCAGCTGCACGTAAATCACCAGGGGAATGGGTGGGTGGCAGGGAATTCCCGCGAGGATGGGGGTGGGACGCCCTGGGGAAGGGTCTGACGTGCCCCACCCGTTGCACTTGCCGTGGCTGGCACAGCGCAGGTGCCCGCTGCCTATTCCCTCTCTCCGGGCACACCCTCTGCTATTTCTCCCGGCGCCTGGGGATGGCATCGCCTCCCCATGGTTCGGGATGTGCGGAGAGGAGCCTCCAGCTTTCCCCAACCCCTGCACCCTGCAGAGCGTGGGTGAGGCTTGTTTGGGTGGAAAACAGAAGTGCCGCAATAAAACCCGAGCTCCTCGCGCATTTCCAGCCTCAAGTCCCCGGAGCTGCGGGGTCGGGGATCTCCTGTCCTCACGGCCGTGTCCTGACGCCGCTCGGCTGCCGCTGGGGACACGGGCGGGGCGTTCTGGACGCGCTGACCCGGCCGCGGGCTCGTTCCCGGTGTGCAGCGCCGGTTCCCACCCCGAGCCCAGCGATTCCTGCTGTTGTTTCTTTATTCCGGTTGGCCAAGCAGGGGCTGGGGGTTCCCACGAAAGGCTCCCTGCTCACCGTAACTTGGCACTAATTATACGTTTTAACTAACGGGCATCACCCATCACTGATTGCTGATCACATAACTTTTTTAATTTTTACTTTTTATTAATTACAATATACATCCAAGCCCTGCTTGCTGGGTGCGTCCTGATGAGTCCCTTCCCTCCTTTGGAGCCGAGGTCCGTTTGGGTCGGTGGTCAGTGACTCGGTGGTAGCAGCCTCCCGCTGCCGGAATTCCCTTCCCCCGAGTGCTGCTCATTCTCGCTAATTCCCCTCCTGGTGGCTCTGGCCCAGACACCCCATTCCTCTTGGGACTGTCCTATTTTTTCCTTAAAACAACAGACCAGCCGAGCCCGCGGCGCTCACAATGCAGCCGCTTATTCCTGGCGCTCCGGGGCAGATACTGATCTACAACTCAAAAACAGGGGAAAAGCACTGCCTCACCCTCTCTCCCCGGCACCACGAGCGCTGATCTGA
>VXAC01000014.1:0-35470 GCA_013399225.1 Rhipidura dahli
ATTATCTCACTCTCATTTTCCTCTCAGATCATTCCACCCCCATTTTCCCCTCAGTTTTTCACCATCACTTTTCCTGTCAGATTTTTTAACCATCATTTTTCCCCTCAGCTCATTCACCCCTATTTTCCCCTCAGATTATTTCACCCTCATTTTCCCCTGAGATTATCTCACTCTCATTTTCCTCTCAGATCATTCCACCCCCATTTTCCCCTCACTTTTTCACTATAATTTTTCCCCTCCGATTATTTCACTATAATTTTTCCCCTCATCTCATCCCCCCCATTTCCCCTCCCGTGCTCAGCACACCCCAGCAGCCTCCAGGTCTCTGCATCACTCGGATGCATCACAGATGCATCAGGCACGGCACTAAAATGAGCTCATTTCTTGGAAATTGCTTATTTCCCCAAAAATTCCCAGCTTGACACATGACTAAGGAAGGAATTTTGGGGCTGAACTCATTCAGTGTTTGAGTTTTATTTAAGGAGCACAGGAATGGCTCTGCAGAAGGGAATCAAAGCTCAACACTTGTCCCCACGGAATGGCTCTGCTTTTGTCCCCTTTAATTCCATTTATGTGACACTTCAGGAGGACAAACAGCATCTCCTCATGGATATCCTTGAGGGAAAAAAAAAAATCAAGGGAAAAGGAGAACTTTTCCAACAGCTGAGGGTCCCTCAGATACTTCTGGGCACCAGGAGCCTCCAGAGCCACAGCTGCCCCTGCGACGCTCCCCACACCTCAAATTCCCAATTTTCTGCCTCTCTTCCCTCTTTTTCCTTCTCTTTTTTCCCAGTTTTATTTCACCTCTGAGGGGTCTGTTTGAGGTGGGCTCAGAGCCGTCCCTCCCTAGTACCAGCAAACCCCACTCAGGTCAATCCCATAAAAATGAAATAAACCTCATTAATAAATCTGTTATTTAGGATGTATAAATGTACATTATAAATAACAGATCAATACATCTAATATAGGATAGATCATATAATTATATATATAATATATATTCATCCCAGAGCAGACAAGGATAAGGAATATTCATCCCAGAGCAGACAAAGCTGCGATTCTCCCATTTCCACGGAGTGAGGAATTAACACGCAGCAATTCCTCAACCTCCCAAAGTTCTGTTTGCTTATTTGTTTGTTTGTTTGGGTTTTTTTTTTGTTCCAATCCAAAGTTCTGCTTGGCAAATGTGATTCCTGAGCATTTCCAAGCATTTCCTCTCGGAGCCAGCTCATCCCTCTCCCGGGGCAGCGGCGGAGCTGAGCGTTCCTCGCGTTCCGCGGGATGAGGAGGCTGCTCCGGTAACAATTCCATTATTCCCGCTGAGCCTTTGATTTATCCTGCCCATTATTTTAATTATTTTCTCCCACCACCTGCCAGGTGAGGCCCTGCCTGGCTCCAGGAGGAATTTTTGGGATGTGTTTGTGTCGGCTGACGCTCCCCAGGAGGAAGTGGAGCGCGCCGCCTCGGCCTCCCCGCGGCGTTTTCCCCGGAACAGGGTGGGAATGACCTGGAGGAGGCAGGGAATCCTCTGGGGATATAAAAAGAATCAATGAGCAGGGGGAGGAAGTGGGGGAAGAGGAAAAAAAAAAAAAAAATCTCAAAAGAACTGGGACATTGGATCAGAGTGTCCGCTGTGGAAAAGGGAACGGGAATTTCACAATGGAGGCGGGGAAAAAGCTGTGAAAAATCACAGAATTGTAGAATCCCGGAATGAGTTGGGTTGGAAGGAATCTTAAAGCTCATCCCATCCCATCCCATGGGTAGGGATGCTTTCCAGTATCCCAGGTTGCTCCAAGCCCTGCCCAGCCCGGCCTTGGGAGATGGAATATCCACAACACCTCCGGGCAAAACGAACAAAATAAAAACCCCAGGCAGCGGATTTGCTCCCATCAACACCACAATACTGGGAATTACTGTGGATAAAATCAGGTGGGATGCGGGAGCAGCGGGAATCTCTGGGAAATCAATAGGTCAGAAGGGACAGGGCCGTGCTCCTCCCGGAGCTGCCGGCAGCTGCCCGGGCTGAAGAAGCACCCGGCGCTTCCAGGCCAAGGTCAGCACCGTCAGCAAACGATTCCCTTCCCAGGAGAAACCTCGGGATTTCATCTTTCAACTGGTGCTGAAGGGGCTCAGAGCTTCCCAAAGTCACCCAGGTTCCTTTTGTCCGACCTTTCCCGGAGCTGGAGAGGAGGCGGCCTCAGGAAAACGAAGCTGTTTTGTCCAAATTTACTGAGAATTCCCTCGAAATTAAAGATCTGTAAAGATTCCTGAGAAGCCGCGGGTTTGTTATCCCAAACCCACAAAGAATGGGAGAGATGGGAGTGTTCAGCATGGAGAAGGGAAGGATCCAGGGAATCCTCGGAGCCGCTTCCCAAGCCTGAAGGGGCTCCAGGAGTGCTCCTCCCTTCCAGTCTCTCACCCCAGCCCAGGAATAAAACATTTGCCAGGTCCCGAGACGTTTTATTTCAGGAAAAACTCAGGAATTCTGCACAAATTCCCAGGTTTTGGGATTCCCTTCCTGCCCTGTCCAGCTGCGTTTTCCACCACCGTGGTTGGTTTTTTTTTCCCAGATTTGCCTTTTTTTCCTTCCTGCCCACATTTTCCATCGATATTCTTTCATTACATTGATATTTTTTTTAGTTCCAGACAGAACCCAGCCCAACCTTTCCCAGGAATCCCTCTGGGAAAAAAAAATCCCTCTGGGATTCCTCCGTCACGACTCCCAATTTCTGCACTGCTCGGGGGGAAAAAAAAAACCAACCAATTTTGACTCAGAAAAAAATAAATAAAAAGGAAAGAAAAAAGACTGAAAATCTATGGAAATGGTGAATTCCCTGCACCATTGCCCTGTTTGCTTTTTATTCCTCTCGTTGCAATTTTCTCCAGGAAGAATTTAAAATTCCCTTCCAAGGAAAATCCAACGGTTCCGAGCCAAAACATTCCCCAGACACCCTGATTTTGTAACAAATTCCCTTCCTGAGAGGGAATTTTAACCTGGAATTCTGGCCTGCTCTAAATCCAAAAGAGAAAACCACCTTGGAGGGGGAAAAAAAACCCAAAGCAGGAGCCTTGGTAAATATTGGGAAGAGCTGTTTTCCACAGGGATCTGAGTGAGTCAGGATTTCAGGAGACAGGGATGTAATTTTCTGGATGAAGAAGTCCCACAAAGCTTTGTGGTTTTTCACCTTTCCCACCCTCCCAAAAAAAAATGAGCTTTAAATTGTCCTTAAGAAAAAAATCCCAGTCAATAAAAAGCGAAGTTTTCCACGGAAAAGCTGGAAAAGGCTGGAATTTTGGGGTTTTTTTTTGGGGAAGGGATACTCACAAAAAACTGGTCCAGGTCCCTGTCCAGCCCCACGTTGGGCAGGTCGGGCATCATGTGGGCCACAACCTTAAAGCCGCAGTCCTTGGCCAGGTGGAAGGACTCGCACACGGCCTTCACCGTGTGACCCCTGGGGAGAGAGGGAAAAGGGTCAGGAGAGGCTGGGAAAACAGGGAAAGGGGCAGAAAAAGGAGCGGGAAAAGGGGCAGGAGAAAGGGCAAGAGAAGGGGCAGGAAAAGGGGCAGGAGAAGGCAGGAAAAACAGGGAAACGGGTAGGAGAAGGGTCAGGAAAAGGGTGAGGAAAAAGCAGGAAAGGCAGGAAAAGGGTCAGGAAAAGGTAAGAAAGGCAGGAAAAGGGTCAGGAAAACTATCAGAGAATGATCCAGAGAATCCTTGGAGCCTTTTCAAGAGGGAAAGGAGAGCTGGAGAGGGACTTGGGCCAAGGGCTGGAGGGGCAGGAGGCAGGGAATGGCTTCCCAGTGGGAAAGGGGAGCTTGGGNATTGTGGGAGGTGTTGGGGTTGGAATGGGATGGGACTGAAGGCCCTTCCAGCCCAAAGCATTCCAAGATTTTTGCCTTTGGCTCTCTCCCACATTCCTGGACATTCCCTGGCACTTCCATCACCTCAGCACCTCCCACCTTCTCTCTCCAACTCCCTGTTTTCCTCCCGGCTCACCCCAATTCCCGGAATTCCCGGCACCAAGACGAGCTCTGCGGGTGATTTTCCCTCCTCCGGAGCCCTCCGGATGAAAAACCCAACTCCCTCCGGACCATCCCCAGAATTCCTTTCATTCTTTAATTCCCATATTCCGACACCTTCCCCACCAAACCAAAAGAGCCTCTTCCTTTTTTTTTTTGTAATTTTAAGGATCTTTTCCTCCCTCTCTCTGCCAGGAGGGTTCAACCCCTTCCAGGCAGCTCAAACCCCAGATTTATTTACGGATTTCTTTTCCCTGGAGTTATCCCAGAGTTTTCCCACGACTTTTCCAGGACAGCACCACTCAAGCCCTCGAGGAGCCGGAGGGGAAGAAAAAAACGGGAGCCTCGCTCCGTAAATAAAAATTATTCCCTTATCACAATTGGAATTCCAGCCGCATCAACAATTCCATGATTTGATGCCTGCCTCTCCTCTCGGATATTTTTCCGCCTCGCAGCCGCCGAAAGCGCTGGAAAAGCCTCGCTAATGACTTATGGAACGTCACGGAAAAGTCATTTCCAAAGCCTTTTCCCTAATTGGTTGTAATCCGACATTTTGCTGCCAGAGAAATATGACAAAGATTCCAGCCTGGAATGCAGCAGAACAGAGGGAAAACGAGGCCGTTTTGGAAAAGAGAGGGAGAGAGAGGAAAACTTGGATCAACCTTTCCCTCAATGCGGATTTGAAGCCGCTGCTCCGAAAAGCAGGAGGAACTGAGGAGTGTCGGGAATTCTGCAAGGAGCTCCGGGAAGAGGCTGGAAAAATCTTTTAAGGATTTTTTGAATTCCAGGTGTGGTTGGGAGTGGGATCGAGGCCGGGATGCAGCGCTGCCCTCGTGTTCTGAGAGACGGGCCGGGAGCAATGGAAAAGCTCCGAGGGATTCATGGATGGAGCCAAAGCTGCTGGGAATCCCTGGGAGCGAAAGGGAGGTGAGGAAGCTCCCCTTTTGAAGGATTCAAGGTGGGAAAAAGAAATGGATTTCAAAAGGTGGTGAGCAGTTAATCCAGAGGAAATCCGGAGAAAATCCAGAGAAAATCTGGACAAAATCTGGAGCAAATCCGGAGAAAATCCGAAGCAAATCCCTCTCTCTTTCTGCCTCCGCGGCTCCAACGAGGAGATTCCCAGCCCGGGAGATCAATCTTCCCACAGCACCCTGGCTTTGGATCTCTCCCACATTCCCAGGCATTCCTGGATCCTTCCACCCACCCTCAGCAGGATCCTGCTTCCAACTAAGATTTTTCCAGGCTCTTCCCAGCGCTCCTTGCAGAATTCCTGGAAGGTTCCTCCCCTTCTCCCTTCTGGATTACCCTGAAAATCCTTCAGGCTGAGATCCTGCCACGTTCCCAAGCCTGGATCTTTCCCTCTGGAATGCTCTGACATCAAGAGGATGAAAGCACCTCGAAACAGGAGCTTCAAAATCCCTCAAAAAAAGGATTTTCCTGGATTTTGGGACCCGGCAGCGACATCCCAAATCCCAGGCCAGAGGCAAAGCCACCTCCACATCCCAAATCCTTTGGGATTCTTCGCTGGAGTCTCTAAGAGAGTTTCCAGCTCTGCTCTGGTGCCTTCCAGGTGGGAATTGCCCAGGATGAGCTTTGCCTATCAAAGCATCATCTCCCTGTCATCGATTAAAAATCCCTGGGAGGCCACTGGAATGTGGGATGGGAAGGAACAGCTCCAGGGAGGGGAAAAAAGAGGGAAAAATCGCTGTTTTTTAAAAAAAAATCTCGGAATGATCAGGCTTGCAATGAATAAATAAAGATTAATAAATAAACGGAATATTCCACATTTTCTGACAGAGGACAACGGATCTTGGGGCCAAAATGAGCAGGAATAAATCAGATTTCCTGCTGGAAATGCAGTTTCCAATCCCTAGGGATTGCCTGGAATGACTCTGGTTCCTCTCTCTCCGAGCAGTGTCACCTCTCCTGTCCCAAAAAGGCACCTGGAGCAGGGAAAAAGGTGGAAAACTCCCAAGGGATTACACAGAGTTGGAGCTACTCGGGGTTGTAAAGTGTGATTTATGTGGGAGAGGAACAGGGACATGTTCCACATCCCAAAACTGCCCTGATTTATGATGGAAATCTGGGAAAAGAATGGATCCATTAAAAAAAACACCAGGAAAACACAGGGAAATATTGGCTACATTTAAAAAAACAGGTGGAAAACACAGGGAAAGGATGGATGGATCCATTAAAGAAAACAGGTGGAAAACACAGGGAAAGGATGGATCCATTAAAAAAAAACAGGTGGAAAACAGAGGGAAAAGAATGGATTCATTAAAAAAACCAGGTGGAAAACAGGGAAAGAATGGATTCATTTAAAAAGCAGGTGGAAAACACAGGGAAAAGATTGGATTTTTTAAAAAAAGAGGTGGAAAACACGGAAAGAATGCATCCATTAAAAAAAACAGGTGGAAAACAGGGAAATGAATGTATCCATTAAAAAAAACACCAGGAAAACACAGGGAAAAGAATGGATCCATTTACAAAAACAGGTGGAAAACACAGGGAAAGGATGGATCCATTAAAAAAAAACAGGTGGAAAACAGAGGGAAAAGAATGGATTCATTAAAAAAACCAGGTGGAAAACAGGGAAAGAATGGATTCATTTAAAAAGCAGGTGGAAAACACAGGGAAAAGAATGGATCCATCAAAAAAGAAGTGGAAAACACAAGAAAAGGATCTGAAATGAATCTAAACCATCACGATTCCATTTTTTTTCCTGCTGGGAAATGGAATCCACAAAATTCCATTTTGCCCACAGAATGTCCCAAAGAATTCCATGGAGCTGCCGTCGTTTGTCCGTTTCCCTTGATGGATCTCTGGCCACAAAAGCAGGGAAATCAATGGAATGTTTCCATTTTCTCTGTGAAGTGGGAATTAGCCAAGGGAAGAGCTGCTGAAGGATTCCTGAAGGATCCAGGGAATCCTTGGAGCCACTTCCCGAGCCTGAAGGGGCTCCAGGACAGCTGGGATTTGGGATTTGGGATAAAGGCTGAAGGGCAGGAGCTGGGTAATGGCTTCCCAGTGGGGAAGGAGAGCTCAGGGTGGGACCTTGGGAAGGAATTCCCAGCCGGGCTGGAATTCCCAGAGAATCTCCGGATCCCTGGCAGTGTCCCAGGAAAGGCTGGAGCAGCCTGGGATCACCGGGGAAGGTGCCGGGGCTGGAATTTTGGGATTCTGGGATCGAAGCTGCTCCATGGATCCCAGACAGAGCGTTCCGGGCCAATTCCGGGATCCAGGAGGCTCAGGATCCATCCCGAGGGCTTTGGATGGAAGTCGGGGATGGGAAAGGGAAGGGAGACCCTTCCTGGAGTGCCGAGATTCCCAGGGAAGGGCCTGGATCCCGGAATTCCTTCCCAGGAGCAGAGGAGTCGGGCTGGGGCTGGATCCAATGCCAGGCTGGGAGAGCCGGGAATGGAGGGAATTCCCTGGGAAAGGGGAGCCCGGCCTGGGAGCTTGGGAAGCAATTCCCGGGTGGGCTGCAATTCCCAGACAAGCTGTGGCTGCCCCTGCACCCTTGGGAGCATCCAAGGAAAGGCTGGATGTGCCTTGGGGCAGCAGGAGGAAGCAGCGGGGTTGGGATTTGAGCTCCGTGTATCCCAGCCGAGCGGGATCCCAGGCATACATCCCAGCTCCCATGTATCCCAGGCATTCCCGGGAAGTGCCCCCTGACCTGTTGGTGTCCCGGGCCACGTCCTCGTAGACGCTCTGCACGCCGATCTCCAGGCGGGTGCAGCCGTAGCCCAGCATGGAGCCCAGGTGCTGCCTCAGGCAGTAATCCGGCCGTGTCTCGATGGTGATCCCCACGCACTTGGTCAGGCTCCTCTCCGAGTACCTGGGCACAAAATTCCCAACCCGGATTTATTCGGGAATTTGAGTTCCCGGGTGTCGCTCGGAGAGCGATTCCGGCGTCTCCCAGGTGGAAGTTGTGAGGTTGAGGCACGGAAATGCTCATTACTGCAACCTGGAGCTGCCTTTGGATCGCGGGACTGGAGCAGCCTCCAGGGGCTTCACAAGGATATCCAGGAAAAATCCCACAAATTCCCGTTGGGAGGGAGCAGTTCCCAACCTCATGGAAGGAATCCAACAAACCCAAAATTCACCGTTACCCTTTTTCCTCCTTCTCTGCCCTGTGTCACTAACAAGGACTAATTACTCCAGCCAGTAATTAAAGTGTTTTTTTAATTACAAAAATACCCCACTCCCGATAAGAAATGGAAAATTACTGACCCTGGGAGAGAGGAAAATAAAAGGGGGAAAAAATGGAACCCAAAGCAAAACTCACCCAAGAAAACCATTGATCCCCACCAGCAGTGAGGAGAAAATTCCAGAGGGAAACCGAATATTCCTTTCCAGACAGGAACCAAATATTCCTCTCTAGAGAAGGGAACCAAATATTCCTTTCCAGACAGGATCCAAATATTCCTTTCCAGAAGGGAACCAAATATTCCTTTCCAGAGAAGGGAACTAAATACTCCCTTCCAGACAGGAACCAAATATTCCTTTCCAGACAGGAACCAAATATTCCTTTCCAGAAGGGAACCAAATATTCCTTTCCAGAGAGGAACCAAATATTCCTTTCCAGAGAAGGGATCCAAATATTACTTTCCAGACAGGAACCAAATATTCCTTTCCAGACAGCAACCAAATATTCCTTTCCAGACAGGAACCAAATATTCCTTTCCAGACAGCAACCAAATATTCCTTTCCAGAGGGGAACCAATCCCCTGGAGCATTTTTCCTGCACTTTTCAGGTGGTTGTGTAACAGAACCGCAGCCCAGGAGCGAAGATTTCCAGCAGGAAGAGGGGAAACTTCTTAGGGAGCTGCAGAGAGAAGCTGGAGGGATCCCAAAGGAGGATGAGCAGCCCCAGTTCCGGGGAGTATCCGTCTCCTTAATGGCCCCAAAGGATGATTTGGGTGTTCTTGGGAATTGCTGCTGGGAAGGGGACACCTTGAGGAAGAGAGGGATGCGGCTCCTGTTCCCGCAGGGATATCGAGTGCCCGGATCCAAAGGATGACTAAGTTCAGCTTTTTATTAGGAATCTGTAAAGATTCATCATCCCATTGCCAGCACCTGGAAATTTCTGAATGGAAAAGAAGCAACCTCGGAGCAGCTCAGAACACAATTCCCCCTCCAACATAAAAAAATCAAACCCCAATCAAAAAACCCTTCAAACCTCCAAAAAAGCAGCAAAACAAAATCCCCAAGCGAGCTGAGACTCATGAAAAAAATATTAATTCCCTTCAAAGTGTTGGAATCTATAAAAGGATCACGATATTCAGGGGACAGGCTGTCAGAAGGAGAACTGAACTCAAGAAATAAAATAAATCCCCAATAAAAACACATTTCTGAGTTGGTGGCTCGCTGAGCTGACAGCCCAACAGCCCAATTGTTTATCCCAAACACTGCCAAAGTGTGATTCATTAACGGCAGACTCCCAAACACCCACTTGGAGAGACGTGATTTGCAAGAATTAAAAGAGGGAAACTGAAGCTAAAGAAGAGGGGAGAGGGAAAAAAAAAGAAGAGGTCTGCAGCTAACTTGGGATAAAAAGTAGCTGCTTTTATTAACAGCTAAAATTGGAGTGGAAAGAGAGAGGAGATAAAAATAATTTGATAATTCGATCGCCGTCATTTGCAGGTGAATGAAAAGAGAAATTTGATTTTTTTCTTTTTTTTTTTTGGGTGTCTTTTCTCCTCTTAAAAACTCCAAAGGTTTTCACTTGGCCATTCAACCTTCTGTGCTGTTTGCAAAAAGGAAAAGTTCATTTCATTGCAATCCCGCTAGGAAAGGCAGCGATTTGATGAGTTTAGAAGGCAAACACAAGAAGTATCAGTGAATTAAAAAGCTTTTAAATGTGGATTTACAGAACCTGGAGGGGAATTATCAAAGAGTGCCCATAAAAAGCTGAACTGGGTATTATCACCCAGCACAAAGCTGCATTGTACAATTAAATTACATTTGATATTTTGGACCAAAAAAAAAAAAAAAAATCAATTTGATGCTGTTTTACATTCGGTTTCCACATTTTCCAGGGCACAGGCATTGGCTGAGCTCAGGGAGCTGGGAAAGGCAGGAAATGCTGGGTGAATCCATATCCTAAATATGGATTTGGGGAAGGCAGGGATACCTGGGGGGGTTTTAATCAAATTTGTGAGGATTTCTTGTTTTAAAGCATGGTCAGAGCTCAGACAGGTATTCTCCAGGTAGCAGAGGGGAAAAAAAACCCAGGAAAACTGATGTGTGCTTAGGAAAAACACCTTCATCAGCGGGAAAAGCTTTTGAATCCCAGAATTCCAGAGTGGTTTGAGTTGGAAGGGACCTTAAAGATCATCTCAGACACCTCCCACTATCCCAGGTGGCTCCAACTTGGCCCTGGACTCTTCCAGGGATGGGGCAGCCACAGATTCCCCTGGGAATTCCATGCCAGGGCCCAGGGAGGAATTCCTTCCCAATATCCCATCTAACTGTGGCAGTGGGAAGCCATTCCCTCCTTCCCCCTCCAAAATCCCCTCCAGGGATCTCCGAAATTTTCAGTTGTGCTGCCACTGAGGAATCAGGGAGTCAGATCCCAGCAGTTCTGTACCCTGTCCATGAGTTATTCCCAAACCCTCAGGATGGCTCGGGTTGGAAGGGCCCTTAAAGCTCCTCTCATCCCAACCCCCAAGCTGGAATTCTTGCATCATTCCCACTGCCTATTCTTAGCTTTCCTCCAGCTTTTTTTGCGGCCTTTGCTACCAAAAAAAGGCCCCCAACTTTGCAGCCACCCCGTAACTGCATCCAGCTGGGAATGATTTGCCTATTCCCATCCAATTTCCCACTATTTATGCACTCAGGGGTAATTTGGCTGCTGAATCACACAGAAAGCTCTGTACGATCCTGCGACTCCGATCCCAAATACTTTTCCAGACGTTTCGGTGCCGCTCGGAATAGAATCCCGCACCGTCCCTGGAAAAGCTGCCGGACGTTTTCCCCCCTGTCGTGGGCAGCTTGCTTGTGGACAGCTCAGCACGGAACGTGGATTTATGCCCGGTTTTCCCAGCTCCAGGGTGGATTTATGCCCGGTTTTCCCAGCTCCAGGGTGGATTTATGCCCGGTTTTCCCAGCTCTGGGGTGGATTTATGCCCGATTTTCCCAGCTCCGGGGTGGATTTATGCCCGATTTTCCCAGCTCCGGGGTGGATTTATGCCCGGTTTTCCCAGCTCCGGGATGGATGGGTGCTGCCAGCCCTGAGGAATGAGCTCTTGAGCACAGCATGGAACAGGAGCCCCGAGGCAAAACCAGCAGAATCCCATTAGGAACCGGCGGGCTCGGCGGCGATTCCTTTTCTGCCGTGCAAATCCATGGAGTTGGGTGGAACGCTGGCCCGGGCTCTTTGCTGATGTCAAACATCTGCTCCGGGTCAAATCCTTGCAGGATTTTATGGATTTGCCACGTGCCTGCCCATCCCTGTAAGCTCAGGGATCCAGGGGTTTGTGGTGACAAGGGACACGATGGAATTGCCAGCGCGGGATCTTTAAAAACAGCACAGCTCCAGCCCCACATCCTGCAGGAATCCCCTGTTGATGGGAAGAGGGAATTGTCTCTTTCCAAGCAGGAAAAGCTGGGAAGCAGACACAGAGAGCTCTGAAGGGAGGGACTTCAGGATACCCACCCACAAAAGGTCAACACTTGATGAAGAATTACTAATTGATCTTCACTAATTGAATGGAAAAAACCCTGAGAAATTCAGGGAACCCGAGCTGAGAACTCCACCCACGACCATGGAATCATGGAATGCTCTGGGAAGGGACCTTCAGTCCCATCCCAAAATTCCAACCTTGGCACCTCCCACCACCCCAGGCTGCTCCAGCCTTGCCTGGGACACTGCCAGGGATCCAGGGATTCTCTGGGAATTCCTTCCCAAGATCCCACCCCGAGCTCCCCTTTCCCACTGGGAAGCCATTCCCTGCCTCCTGCCCCTCCCACCTTTATCCCAAATCCCAGCTCTCCTGGAGCCCCTTTAGGCTCTGGAAGCAGCTCCAAGGATTCCCTGGATCTTTCTCCAGGTGAACATTCCCAGCTCTCCCAGCCTGGTTCCACAGGAGGTGAATTTTACCTCCTCAAGCACCAACAAACCCCTTGGAATATTTCTCCTCCTCGCCTGGAACAGAATTCTTTGGTATTTGCACCAGTGCCCAAGATCCCGCACATCATCCGAGGAATAATCAGGAATCAAGAGGAGAGAACAGCACGAGATGAGAGAGGGGCAATTTTAATAATAGGCTGACCACAGAGGTTCATTATGCAAATGAAGCAGCTGCTAAGTCATGCAAATGAAGACCCACGGATTCGTGCAGGCAGATTTTGTGAAGTCGGTGATTACGGAACGGTCTGAAAGAGGCCGAGGCAGAGGTGAGATAATTAATTCCAATCTTGTGAGTGAATTTGCAGAGAAAGCTGCTACATTAAACAGACCTCCAGATCAGAAGCTGCCTCTTCAATAAACTCATTTTTTTCAGATCTAAAAGGCACCACCCGACTCGGGGTCTCAGCCACCTCCTCGCTCCGAGGAAAAAAAAACAGCGCAGCCCTGGCAGAAAACAGCTCCTTTAGCAAAGCCTCTCCATTAAACTCTGCTCTCCAGACAAAAGCCTCGTCAGCCGGGAGACCTGCAGATCAAAGACTCAATTATTTCCAGCCAGCACCGGGGCAGCTTCCCAAATCCCCGCTCGGGATGGGGATGGCCGGGAGCCAGGCGGCGCAGGACGAGCGCGCTCGGCCCGGCCGGTGCACGGAACACCAACCCTGGCTCAGGGGATCTCACATCTTTAAAAACCTGTGTTTGGGAGAAGCAGAGAACACAAAGAAGCCAAAAAACAAAGAGGATGCACGGGAAGCAGCAGAAGCTACGAGAAGAAGAAGCTCAAAGGCTGAAGCAAAGAGAAGCGATGGCCGGGAATTGTTTAGGAAAGAAGGGAAGGATCAAAACCAACTCATCCAACCCAAAAATTTGCCTGCAGGACATTCCAGCACTACTCCATCCCTGGGAGTGTCCAAGGCCAGGCTGGGCTTCTCCCTGGTCCAGCGTGAGGTGTCCCTGCCCATGGCAGGGGGTGGAACAGGGTGGGCTTTAAGGCCCCTTCCCGCCCACAGCATTCCATCCTTTAGGGATCCCTGGAGGCAAGGATGGAATCAGTTATCCATTCAGTGGGTAAGGGGCTGGATTTCAATTTCCATGGAATGTGCTGCTCCAAACCCAAACCCAGCCCGGTGAGAGAGCTCAGCTGGCCAGGGGCAGGCCCTGCTGCTCCTCCACCCTTGGCCTAAACCAGGAAAGCCCCAAATAAAAACAAATCAAGGAACATTTGCAACCTTAAAATCATGGAATTATTTCGGATGGAAAACACGTCCAAGATCATTAAATCCGTCCATTCCCGGCGCTGCCAAGGCCACCACTGAGCCGTGTCCCCAGGTGCCACTTCCACAGGAATTCTGAATCCCTCCAGGAATGGGGACTCCAGCTCTGCCCTGGGCAGCTGTGCCAGGGCTCGACAATCCTTTCCAGACAGGAATTGTTCCCAAAATCCAACCTGAGCCTCCCCTGGTGCAACCTGAGGCCATTTCCTCTCATCCTGTCCCTGTTCCCTGGGAGAAATCCCGATCCCACCTGGCTCCTCCCAGCGAATTCCAAAGAGAAAAATCCCCTCTGGAGCCTCCTTTGCTCCAGGCTGAGCCCCTTTCCCAGCTCCCTCAGCCTCTCCTGGTGCTCCAAACCCTTCCACATCCCTCCAGGAGGACAGAAACATCCTCAGGAAAGGATGGAAAGACCGGAATATTCGGGTGAGAAAAATCACGAATTTTCCCCAGCGACTGAAGGAATCCCGGGCTGGGAAAATTCCTGGTCTCAACTTGGGGAAGAGCAAAGACTGGGAACAGGCAGCACCTCAAATGTGTGGTGATAAAAGCCCTGCTGGTGCCCTTGAGCAGCAGCAGCAGCAGCAGCAGCAGCAGCAGAGGCCGCGGTGTCACCCGGTGACGCTGCTCGGTGACATCTGTGACTGCAGAATTAAGCTCAGCGATGACCCCCGCAGCTTTCTGAGGAGGAAAAGCACCACCCCCTCACCACCCACACCCCTTAAATCACCTCCTGCATCTGCACCTCCCCACGCTCTGCTTTGTCACAGGGCAGGGGGTGACACACACACACACACGGCCAGGGAGAATTCCCGCAGCATCCCCAAATCCCCGGGAACAACCCCGAAATCGGGGAATATCCTCACAGAGCAGGCGGCATCTCACTCGCCTGACATCTTTCCAAAGCTGCAGGGCTGCTGATTGCCCAGAGCAGGCATTGCTGAAAGCTCCAATAACAATTATTTCACTTGATGCTGCTCCCTTTTTTTTTTTAATTACAACATTTTTAATCACAACGTTTCGGTGCTTTCTTTATCGCCGGCCCCAGGACGGCCACGGAGCACTTTGGTTTCTCAGCAGCATCAGCTTCCCCAGGTTCAAGCTTTTCAAATCCTGAATTAAGGCAGTTAAAACACACCCCTGTATCGACTAAAATGCACTTTTCCCATTCTGATAAGCTCACGGTATCTACACCAGCTAAAAGATAAGGGAGAACAATATTATTTTTCCCCATGAGATGCCACCAAGAGATAACGCTGCTTTCTGCTGCTGCCACTTGGCTCAAAATCCACAGTGGGATTCTTTCTGAGGGAAAAACCCTAAAAGACACCCGTTTTCTTCTCTCTTTCAGGGTTTTTACCCCACTTTAACCCCAAGGAATGGCTCTGCCACTGGAAAACCCTCAGAAAAAAAGGCATAGCACGAACATAAATGGCTCAGTTCAAAGACACTTCAGGTCTGATGCATTCTGAGGGAAAAAACCTAAAACACACCTGGTTTCTTCTCTATTTCAGGGTTTTTACCCCATTTGAACCCCAAATCTGCCTTTACCACCCAAAACCCTCTCAAGAAAAGGCCCAGCCCGAGCAGAAGCAGCTCCGGCTCCGTTCAAAGCCACTTCAGGCCAAATCCATTCTGACGTAATATTTCTTAAAAACCCATTTTTAGGGTTTTTAACACTAAAACACACCTCTTTTCTTCTCTTTCTCAGTGTTTTTACCCCATTTTAACCCCAAGGAAAGGCTCTGTCACCCAAAATCCCTCAGAAAAAAAGGCCCAGCACGAGCAGAGTGGTTAAGAGACACTTCAGGCCCAATCCATTCTGAGGTAATTTTTCTTAAAAACCCATTTTTAAGGGTTTTTAATACTACAACCCACCTGTTCTCTTATCTTTCTCAATGTTTTTTCCATGTTTGAACCCCAAATCTGCCTTTGCCACCCAAAATCCTCTCAAGAAAAGGCCCGGCCCGAGCAGAAGCGGCTCCGTTCAAAGCCACTTCACGCCAAATCCATTCTGAGGTGATTTTTAAAAAATCCCCATTTTTTAACGTTTTTAACACTAAAACACACCTCTTTTCTTCTCTTTCTCAGTGTTTTACCCTGTTTGATCTCCAAGGAAAGGCTCTGCCACCCAAAATCCCTCAGAAGAAAAGGCCCAGCACGGTTCAAAGCCACTTCAGGCCAAATTCATTCTGAGGTAATTTTTAAAAAATCGCCATTTTTTAAGGTTTTTAACACTAATACATCCCAGTTTTCTTCTCTTTCTCAGTGTTTTTACCATGTTTGAACCCCAAGGAATGGCTCTGTCACCCAAAATCCCTCAGAAGCAAAGGCCCAGCCCAGCAGAAGCGGCTCCGGCTCCGTTCAAAGCCACTTCAGGCCAAATCCATTCTGAGGTAATTTTTAAAACCCCCCCATTTTTTAGGGTTTTTAATGCTAAAACACACCTGTTTTCTTCTCTTTCTCAGTGTTTTCACCATGTTTGAACCCCAAATCTGCCTTTACCACTCAAAATCCCTCAGAAGAAAAGGCCCAGCCTGAGCAGAATGGCTGAGTTAAGAGACACTTCAGGCCCAATCCAATCTGAGGTAATTTTTAAAAAACCCCCATTTTTAGGGTTTTTAATACAAAAACACACCTCTTTTCTTCTCTTTCTCAGTGTTTTTACCACGTTTGAACCCCAAGGAAAGGCTCTGCCGCCCAAAACCCCTCAGAAGCAAAGGCCCAGCCCAGCAGAAGCGGCTCCGGCTCCGCTCACAGCCCCTTCAGGCCCAATGGCAGCCGGGCCCTTTGCAGGGATTAATTAACCACCCAACCTTAACGAGGAGCGGGCAATGGCGGCGGCTGCAGAGAAAAAGGTGCCTGGGTTTATTTTTCTTTCCCTCCCAGCTTCCATCAAGGACCTCTCCGGGCGAGGTCTGGAGGGATCCTGTCAGCGCCGCCGCCACGCTGGGCTGATAAAAGCGTCATTATCCCCAGAGCCATCATCGCTGCCTGCTCCCAGAGACATCCAAGCAGGGCCTCAAAGGTCTGCCTTAGCTCAGGAAGCAGAAAAAAACAACCCAACAATGACAACAACAACAAGAAAAAATGGATATTGAACAGAAAAAATAAAACCCCACCCTGACAAGACCTTCTGGGTTTTTTCGAGGCTGCCGTGGTTTCTGAGCTCTCCATCCGTCAAGTTCAGCAATTCAGAGAAATTTTTTTCTTTTTTTTTTCTTTTTTTTTCAGCAACAAATTATTAGCCAGCTGTAACTGCAAACACCAGGATGAATTAACATATGCTGGAGTGAATTATTTCCAACGAGGAAAATGGATGGCTGGAACAGGAGCCGAGTTGCAACCCCTTTTCTTTTTTTTTTTTACCCACCCTCCACGAAAAATAAAGGTTTAGAGGGGAAAAAAAAAAAGCCAAAACAAGGTTAATTTAAACAAGGCAGTGCTTATCTCCTCCTCCCTTATGTGAGCTCTGTGCCTTTCCCAAACCTGTCCCAGTGAGCAGAGCCAAATCACAGTTTGGAAATGATGGCTTTGTGTTTTCTCCCAGCAGAGAAGCAGCCAACACGAGGTCCCAAATTCCTCAGGCTGAAATTTAGGGAGCCCTGAGTCTGGAATTGGGACTCCCCAATGTTTTCAGTGGTTGTGGTGTCTTCAGGATCTGGCTGGATATGCTGGATATTCCTCCCAAGGATGTTTTTGGTCACTCTCAGCCCACAAAAGAAATTATTTATCTTGATTTCAATCCCATTTCACCTGATTACCCCCCCAGTCCTTGTTGCGCCAGAGAAAAACCAACATTTATCCTTCTTTTCTCTGTGCCATTCAGGACTTCATAAATCCCTGTTATACCTCTCCCAAATATCTTTTCCCTGCTTCCACAGCCTGGTTTTCCTCCTCCTCCCTGATTTTTAAAGGGGAGAACTGAGCAAGGCTCAAGCTGTGAATGAGGCAGCTGCAGCTTCCCAGTTTTCTCTCCATTCCCACCACCGGAATTCCTTGCACCGAGTTGCTTTTATAACCAGTTTCTCACAGCTGCCAACCAAAACTTTAAAATCTCCTTCTTGAGTGGCATCAGCCACATTGGAGATATCTGTGAAAAGCAAGGAAAAAGCCTTTTCCATAAGCTATCCACGCTCATTTTCTCCTGCCCTTTCCCAACAGGTCAGAACAACCTGTTCCAGCACGGATTCCTCTGGGACACCGCTAATGACCTCCCTCCGTTGCGTTAATTGATCGTTTCATCCATCTCTTAATATCCTCCTGCAATTCCTGCCTGCAAAGCCCCCGCTCTCACTCCCACCACGAGCTGAAGGGTTTGTAGAAATCCAGGCAAAGTTAAGAGAGCTTTTCGGAGAAAGCTGCGGCCCCGATGTGTTGTTGAAAACGTTCCTGGGTAGCCAGAGGGCAGGAATTCATCTGCCACACGGCGGGGAACGACTTCTGTGGCAACAAGAACCTCTCAGTACTCAATCTGTGTAAAGAGGGGAGGTGCTGTGGGCTTTCAGCAGCTCCAGGAAATGAATCCTTGTCCTGATAAATCCAACAATCCAACATTTTGCATCGGCAAAACGCATTTTGCGAGATGTCTGGCAGAGGGAAAGACACCCGAGCGCTCGGGAAACGTCCCACGTCCCATTTATCACGTGACGAGGGCTCACGCTTCCCTCTGGGCACCAGGGAGAGAGTTCAAAGCTCAGATTGATGCGGGAATGTCAGGGAAAAAAGCCCAACAATTCGTCTTTTAGATGGGAAATGCAGCACAGCACCCATCAGCCCAGCTCGAGACAAAGAGCTCGTGCATGGAACCGTGGGGTGGCTTCAGGCAGCCATCCCAAAGCTCCCGTCCTTGCTCCCAAGGACAGACTTCCCACCTCCTCTAATTCCCACTAAAATGAAGCTCTTTTCTCTCCCACCCAGAGAAAAGAAGCCGTGAAAGTCAAACTGAGAGATGTGGCAAAAGCTACGAAAAAGGAACGAATGGTTCGGAGGAGCACAAGTTTGAGAGCCCTGGGAAGCTCTGGGCTTTGCTGCAGACCAGGGTGAAGCTTCCTGGGCCAAGCTGCAGCTCCTCGAGGCCCAATCCAGAATCACAGAATCAGGAATTTATGGAGCTTGGAAAAGCCCTTCAAGCCCAACCATTCCCCCCCCAAGCCCAGCACCCATCTCTGTCCCAAGCACATCCCTTCCAAGCTCCATTTATTTTTTAAAGGAACAACCAGCCCCTGCCAGGCTGAACTGGGAAAAATCCCATTTGTCAGGGATAACAATCCCAGCCAGGATGATTTTCCCAAGCGTTCTGTGCCTCGTGGTGCAGAAGGGAAGCCTGGGAACAAAGCGATGCTCAGCACAAAGGGAGGAAATTGGAGACGCTCGGAGCCCTGGTGTTTCAGAGAGAACCAAACGCGTTTCTTGGGAACGATTTGGGAATTTCACAGAACCACACAACCACAGAGAGCTTTGGGTTTGGAAGGGATCATCTCATCCCCACCCCCTGCCACGGGCAGGGACACCTTCCCCTATCCCATGTTGCTCCAAACCCCATCCAACCTGGCCTTGGACATTTTTAAGGATGAGGCGGCCACGGCTTCTCCGGGAAAACTGTGCCAAGGCCTCCCCGCTGTGAGAGAAGAGCAATCCAAGGAGTAATTTCTGTGCAGAAACCCAGGATAAACACTCACAAGTGTCTCTTTGCTTCGAGCACCAGCCTGTGCTCCCATCAGGGAGAGGAAAGCAGGAGGCTTGGGCAGCTTCCAGTCAATATTTCATTTCGCTCTCCTTTCGCTCAGCTTCGCCGGCTCCTCGCCGAGCGATCCCAACCCTCCAAAGCAGCCCCTTCCAGCCCCATTCCAGCCCCTCCTGTGGATTCCAGCACCATTTCCTTCAACCTTTCCTTCCACCCCACCTCTGCCAGGCAATCGATGGCAGCAACTCCCAGAGGTTTTCCTCTCATCCCTTCCTCCCTTCGCAACCCGGGAACAGCAACCCCCATCCCCACGGCGGCAGGGACAAACAAAGCCTGGCAGAAAAACTTCCACGAGGAGATGCCCAAAGCTTCATCCTTGACTCCCTCCCAGCTTTGCTGGGCAATTACTTCAGGAAGAGCTTGAAAGAAAAAAACCATTCCGCTGCTGAATCGATACAATCAACTGTTAGGTCATAATTATAAAGACAGCTTCCCAGGGAATCGTCAATACGGAGTCGCAGGCGTGGGCTAACAAAGGATGCAGGGAGAGGAGGGGGGAAAAAAAAACCATCCAAACCCCTCACACCTCAAATTATGAAAGAAACGACACGACAGCCTCTTTTATTAAAGCCACCCTGAAATTCGAGGTTTTCTCGCTGCACTGGGTGAGACTGACACGAGCTTGCAAAAAAAAAAACCAACCCAGCTCCAGTTTCAGCTCTGATATTGACTCACTGACGCCCAAGGAAAGTTGAATATTCCTATGAACAACCACTTCTCAGCTGCTCCTGAGGAAAATAACCACACCAAGCCAATGCCCCTGAAAGTGTTGCTGCATAAAGAAAATGGCCAGGCCCGGCCCCTTTGATTTTCAACTTCTTTATCCACCTCTTAAATGGGATGGAGCTCGTCCCCGCCTGACTCCGACAGAGAAAACATTTAGCTCGAGGAAGGAAAACTGCTTGATTGCTGCTTTGAGGAAACAAAGGAATTGTATCCATAAAATCATAAAGAGTGCTAAAAAAAAGCAGCCATCAGCCAAAACTGCCAGCAGAGAGCTGTGCTTCAGCTCGTCTTGTTCTGCTGCCAAAGCGAGTCCCTCACCGATAAAAGCGGTGAAAATCCTCCTTTTCCCCCTAAAAACACTCCTGGGCTGGCTGCAGCAGCTCCAGTGAGTCCTGCTGCCTCTTCCCAAACTCCTGTCCTCCTCCATGGCACAGGGCTTGGGGTGGGATGAGCCCTAAGGCCCCGGCCAAGCTGGTTTTATGATTTTACTCAACTTTTAATGGTGGTTGAGTCATTGTTTGGAAAAGGATTTCAGCTTTTCGCTGCCACGGTCGCTTAAAAACTGCACCGTCCTCAGGCACAGACATCCCTCACAGCTCTGGGGAGGAGGTGCTGTCCCAAGGAGCAGCTTCCTGGGATGGGGGAAGCAGGGGGAGGTCAAATGTTTCCTGCTAAAAGCCCCACAAATCTGGATTTTAATGAGACAAATACAGAGAGGAGGCAGCCAAAGCGCTGTGACCACCTGTGTGTCTTGCCAGAGGTGGGGAAAAGCAGAGATTGTGGGTGTTGGCCTCTCCTCCCAAGGAACAAGGGACAGAACCAGAGGGAACGGCCTCAAGTTGTGCCAGAGGTGGTTCAGGTGGGATATCAGGGATGATTTCATCCCTAGAAGGGCTGCCCAGGGCACTGGGGGAGTCACCATCCCTGGCAGTGCTCAGAAACGTGGATGTGGCACTCAGGGCCGTGGCTCAGTGGTGCTGGTTGATGGCTGGAATCAATGACCTTAAAGGTTCTTCCTTAAATTTCATCACCCTGTGAGATTCCGTGAGCTGGAAGAGAGAACAGAACCAAACCCCAGCACTGGAAGACACCAGGAGCATCCTCCCCACAAAGCAAGGACTTGGCAGGAGCTCCAGGAGTCAGAAATGGGAGGTGAGGGTGGAAACTCCTCCTGTCCCGGCCCTCGAGGGGTGGGATCCAGCAGCAGGAGGCAAACACCCCCACAGAGCTGGGTTCTCCCTTCCCTGGCAGCCAGAGCTGCATTTCACCTCCCAAAGGGGCACACTGGGCACCCAGGAACATCTGAGCTGAGCTCTGAGGCCACCAGCTAAACCCACACCTCAGCCCAGAGCTGCTGGGGAGAAGGGGGAGGTTGTTTTGACCCGAGGAACAAAGGGGTAAAACTCCTCCTGCTAACGCTGGGAGTTTTCAGAGCAGCACACAAACCACCCCCGGAGCTGGAGCAGGCAAAGGTCACACAGAGAGAGTTAAAAAACGAGGCCATTGCACAACCCAAGGCCCAAACAGAGAGAGAGCAAATCCAGGCTGCACCAACAGCCCCCAAAGCTCTGCGTTTCCAGCTCTGAGCATCCCGCTCCCCCCAGCTCCCGCACGTCTTTCAAACCAAACAGCCCCAGCTCTGCCTGGCACGGCGCTCCCCAAAGCCGCAGCCAAACCCCTCCTGGGCATCCCCCCCGTAAAAGCAGGCAGATTAAACCTGCCTTTCGCTGCTGTTCCACGCCCGTTGCGCCCACCACGGCCCCAGAAAATGAGTTTGCTTTCAAATTAATTTAGCGCCGTGGCGAGGCGGCGGCTCGGGGTTTACGGCACCGATGAGGCGAGCAGAGCGCAGCTGAGGGAACCATAAAGCCCAGCTCCCTATTTCACCAGCTCATTTCCAGCCGGGCTGCAAAGCCATCTCTGCCAAAAGCAGGCGGAAAAAAGGGGAGCGTGGCTCCCCCGGCAGCCCCATCGGTTTGCGGCGCTCTCCTCCTTCTGCAGCTCCGAGAAACGGGGGAGAGTTGAGTTTCTGCCTGCTTGGAAAATGGGGATGTGACAGCAACTGCTGCTGTGACAGCAACCCGCAGCATTGGTGTCAATGACGAGGGGATTATGAACCCAGGGATCTTATTCACGCACAGAGCCCTGCTCTCTCTTTCGGATCACTGGAATTAAAACCCCGTAATCATCAGGCCACGTTCACGTTCATACAGGTGGCCAAGCCCTGAATAAAGCTCCGTCTCCAGCCGCCGATCCCAGCTGGCCGCTCGGATCCCATCCCAGCGTTTAACATTTTAGTGCAGGTCACCGGAGAACTTGTTGTGCTTTGCCAAATTACACAGGCACAGCAGTGGAGCAGCAAAAACGAGCAAAGTATTCCCTTTGGCAGGTGTTCAGCAGTAATTTGCTGAAAACGTACAGGAAAAAAGCAGGGAAATTCATTATTTAGCTCTGACAATGTCATGACCGCCAAGGCCGCTGCTCTTTGCAGCAGCACGGGATAAAACGTGGATTTACAAATATTGCTCATTTCAGTGAGGCTCCGATTCCTGAATAAACCACCCCGGAATGCTTGGAGGGAGATAGGTTTGGTTCCAGCCTTGGAAAAGCTGAAATCACCCAGTATCACCCATGGGAAGGTGTGGGTTTGGCTTCCTCATGTGTTTCATCCCAAACCTGAGTGTTTCACAGGCAGGGCAAACAGCAACAGGGCGGGTAACGGGATCAGCAATCCCATTCCAGGGCTGCAGGAGGAAAGGAGATGGATCCCGTCGGGATGGAATGACTTTTGCTTCGAGATCTCCCAAACAGCATCAACTCCAGCAGTTCAAAGTTGGAAAACGCAGCAGGAAAGGAGCAGTGCCAAAGTAACGGGATGGCAACAAAGGCCAGATGGCTTTGGGGTGAAATTCCTTAAATTCTGCAAGATTTATGAAGGCATTTAGGGATGAACACTCAGTGCCAAATGAAAAATATAAAATGGTTTGGGTGAGAAGGGACCTTAAAGCTCATCCCAGTCCAACCCCGACACCTTCCACTAGCCCAGGTTGCTCCAAACCCCTTCCAACCTGGCCTTGGACACTTCCAGGGATGAGGAGCATCCAACCCGTGCCAGGGCCTCATTAAGGATGAGTCCCACCCAAAGCTGGAAACAAAGACAATCTGCCCGTTTTTGCCCCCTCCCCGAACATCAGGAGCTCCAAATGTGTGGGAACAAAAGGAAATCCAGGCCGATTCTCTGCTGTAAACGATCTGGCACTGAAGCAGCAGCCACTTATCTCCTGCCTGGCCCGCCCGGATGTCCGGAGGGATTTGTCAGACAAGCTCTGGTGGATCCAGCCACGGCAATTTCCAAAGCTGCTGCCTCCTGCTATTCCCTTCCTGCTGCCAGGAGCAGGCACGGGAGGGGACGCCGAGCCGGCCAGTCCCCAAATCCCCCTGCTGCCCAAACTGTCGCTGCAATTGGAGCTGGAATTGGGAATTTAACCCGGCAATTTGGGCCGGAACGGGTGGAAAATTGAAGAGGCTGCCTGTCACTGCACCCGCTCATTACGGCAGGGCGAGGGGTGGGGTCCGACTGTCAAAACGCCGGCAATTTGCAACAGGACAATTCCCCAATTCCCCCCACCTTTAAAGGAGCTTCTCCACCAAAGCTCTCCTTCCCAAATTCCATGAATCCGCCCCGGGGTGAGGAAGAGGAGGAGGAGAAGGGCGGGTTGAGCTGCTTGCTCTGGAAGGGGTAACCTCGAGCTGAAGAGGGTCAAGGTAGATAAAAGGAGAACAGCAACCTCTTCAATGGCCCCCAGCATGAATCACTGCGGCGAGTGAGTCAAAGCCTGGCTTGTTTTCGCTCGAGTCACAATTAGCACTCTGGAGAGCTCAATTAAGAGACATTAGAGCAACGAGCGCCGTATGGCAATGGAGCCCCGGAATTGTAAAGGGCTGGCATCTTCCCTGCCTGGAGGAAGCACGGAAATGGGCTCGATCCGACCTCCTTTCCTGGAGGATTTCTCGCTGTGGGGTCTGCGGAGTACGGGCACAGGCACGATGTGCTTCCCTGTTACCCCACAGAAGTTCACAGTGTTCTCAAAGCCAAGCAAAAAAGCCAAAATTTTGGTTAAAACGCAGCAGGCAGCAAGCACAGAGTTCCCTGCAGGAAGCTCTGTCTTCCAACAACCTCCTGAAGTCTTACTTGGGAAATGTAGAGCAGATTTCAGCTTTCTAAAGCTGGGTTTGGGTTAAGATGAGGTTTAGGGTTATCTTTCAAGAGCAGGTTGGCTCCTCACTGTTAAAAAGCAAAATTCAGGTGTTTGCTGAGCTGAGAACCTCCACAACCACAGAATTCCAGACTGGTTTGGGTGGGAAGGGACCTCAAAGTTCATCCAGGCCCAACCCCAACACCTTCCACTCTCCCAGGTTGCTCCAGCCCGGCTTTGGACAGGGATCCAGGGGCAGCCACAGCTTCTCTGGGAATTCTGTGCCAGGGCTTCACCACCCTCAGAGCCAAGAGTTCCTTCCCAGCATCCCACCCAACTCTTGCCCTCTGCCTCCAGCTACCACGATTTCTTGGAAGAGCTGCAGCTTCCATTAGAAGAACTGCTGCTACCTGAAATTAATGTGGGAATTGGAGAGAAGAATCAACGGAATGGTCGGGGCTGGGAAAGGCCTCTGGAGATGTCGGCTCACCGGAGCAGACTGCACAGGATGGGATCAGAGAAGGAAACTCCCCAACCTCCCTGTTCCATCATCCTCAGAGAGGTTTTTCCTTTTACACACAACGACCTTGCCACAAAGCCCATCCTCCCCTCATCACACAGAGCCCATTTGTGTCACAGCTTGCTCGGGAGAGGTTTCCAGCTGCGACTCAAAAGCCATCGGCAGCTCCACATCCCAAACCCAGCGCTGCGGGAACCTCCAGAGCTCGGGCTTTGTTTTTCCTCTCTCAAACTGGGCCCTAAACTCCCAGATGATGTGCAGAGCTCAGGAGTAGCTGGATCTCTCCTCTTTCCCAAAAACAAAAAAAAACCCAAACCAAAATCGATCTGGCTTTTGGGATAGCCAAAGGAAACTTCCCACCGGGATAATGTGTGTGGCAGCAGGAGGCACTGCTGCCCGTCCCCCCCCGCGGCTCCAGGGAGGTCACAGCTAATGCGGGGACACAAAAGGACTCCTGGCACAGGCAATCGATGGCCAATCCAAGGAAAAAGGCGGAGTTGTGGGATTGGAGGAGTTAAAAAGGAGCTTTTGAAGGGACTGGTGCTGAGGGGAAGGGAGGGGAGGGGAAGCTGGCCCGGGTTTGGATCAGGGCATGGCGATGTCTGCTCTGCACCTGGATGGTGCCACGTGAATTCCAGGTGAGGTTCCGACGGGGTTATCTCCTTCCTTTGCCACAGGCAGCCTCACCAAACACCATAAAAAACAACCTGAAAATCATTTCTGTGCCTCTTCAAACACTGAAATCACAGAAATCATGGAAATCGTGGAATGGTTTGGGTGGGAAGGGGACCTTAAAGAGGATCCAGTCCCAACCACCTGCAGGCACCTTCCCACCATCCCAGGCTGCTCCACCAACCTCGGACGCTTCCAGGGGCAGCCACAGCTTCTCTGGGAATTCCTTCCCAATATCCCATCTAACCCTGGGAATTGGGAAGCCATTCCTTGTGTCCTGTCCCTCCATGCCTTATCCCAAGTTCCTCTCCAGCTCTCCTGGAGCCCCTTTATGCCCTGGAAGGGGCTCTGAGCTCTCCCTGGATCCTTCTCTTGAACACCCCCAGCTCAGCAAGAGAAGCCGGGCTGCTGCTGCAGTCCCAGGAGCTGCAGGGGTGTGCAGAGCCCTTCCCGATTTTCCAGCTTTTTTTTTTTTTTCCCCAAAGCAGACTGAGGAGCTCTCCTCGGGGCCTGGCTCCCTCATTAGGAGTCAGCTGCGGCTGCTGCGGTGACTCACGGTGGTGGCAGCTAAATAAACCCAGCACCTCTCATGACTCACGGGTCAGGTGAGAGGAGCAGCAGCAAATTCTCATCTGCATGTGCATTTTACACCTTCTCCCCTTCTCCCAGGCTGATTGTCCTCAGCAAAGAGCAAAAAAAAGCGGCCGCAATCAACTCCCAACACTCGGGGCTTGATGGGAGCAGCTCCCGGGGAAAGAGAGGAGTTTCTCCCGGTGGGAGAACAAAAATCCATCCCAATCCATCCCGCAGCGATTGAAAAAAAAAAAAACTTCCCGGTAATTGCAAAGCTGCCGCTAAAGAAGGGAAAGCTTATCGCCGGCTCGAGAAGAGCCCAGAAGCGCCCAGAAATTCCTAAGTGGTGCTCTCGGGGAGAAAAAATTAACAACTCCTCAGCCTTCTCTTGGCACACGCCCTCTGCAAAACAAAGATCCCCTCGGGCTCTGCAATTCCTCACCCACTCCTCGGCCCAGCTATTTCTCAAAGCGAACCCCAAGCACCTCGAGCAAAGAGTTCTGTCTGAACAGTCTGGGAAAAAAAATAATTAAAAAAAAAATCGTTTATTACCCCAAAAGGGAGGTGCTGCAGAAATATTAAAAACCGACAGTGCTTCCTTAGGGAATTCATTCCCTTTCTCCACTCTCAACATGGAGAGTCACGCTGTGAAAGTCCCCGAGTTTTTTCCCTGTTTATCTTGGTAAAAAAATCACCCTTTTGCTCGATGAGTTCACCCATTTATCCATCACTGGGAGCATCAGCCCAAAGCCCTGGTTTTTAAGGGATAATTTCCTTATCCAGGCTGGCAGTGCCCGTCCCTGGTGAGGACCAGCATTGCCCTGCACGGGGTGGGGGCAGGAGGGAGGGCTCTGACCGTGCTGTTCCGCCTGGAACTGCCCAGAATCAAATCCCTGGGATCAGATGAAGCCGGGCCAGGAAGCCTCGGCGGGGCTGATGGAGATGAAGCGTTAAGAGGAGAAAATTAAAAATTCCGTCGGGAAGAGGGCGCCAGATTGATGAGCCCCCGGTGCTGCCCGGCTCGGGTCAGAGCTGGACACGGGGTTTGGGATAAAGATGAGGAATTACTGGGAAAAAAAAAAAAAGGGGGGAAACTGGGGTTTGGAGCAAGCTGGGATAGAGGGAGGTGTCCCTGCCTGTTGTAGGGGTAGGATGGGATGAGCTTTAAGGTCCTTTCCAAGCCAAACCATCCCAGGATTCTGTGATTCTCTCCTGGCTCGAGGTCCTTTTCCTCTGTGCAAATCCCCAAGTTAAAGAACAATTTGCCCCAAGAAATGAGGCTCCCAGAATCCCACTCAGAGCCAGGCCAGAGCCCAGGATAACACGAGGAAAATGCTCTCAGAATTCCCCACTCCTCACTCTGCTGGGAGCAGTGAAGGAGATGAATCCTCACCACAAAGAGGAATAAATCCAACCTCGACTGTTCCAAGTGTCACTGAGCACCTCAACCAACGCTGCAGCCACAACACAGCGACCACCAAGCTCCAGAAGCACCAAAAAATAAAAGCTCTGATTCACTTCCAGCCTCATTTCCTCACCTCTGGAACATTTAGGAAACCCAACTCGAGGTAACTCCCACAGAACTCCATTTTTCGAGTGCTCAACGTGAGTTTCACATTAAAAATATCGACTTTTCTATCTCTGCTCAAGACCCCACACCTTTATCAGGGCAGGTTTTTGTCACACTGCCTTGATCTGGAGTCAATTTGGATTTAAAACCTCTCACTGCCACGGGTTGGGGCAGAAATAATTTCCTTATTATCTGGAGAGCAAAGACCAGGCTATTTGAAAAATGATTTTTAGGCCCCAATAAAATCAGCTAAGACACCTGCAGCAGGGAAAAAAAAAAAAATAAATCCAGATTATCCTGAATCACAGCAGGAATTTGAATGGATGATCTGCAAGCAGCACCCTCCTGCCCTCCCCGAGGAGCTGTGTCCTTCAGAAACTCTTTTTGCTCAACTTGTTGGCTATTTTAGCTCGATAAAAATCCACCGGGAAACAGCAGCAGAGCACTTTTTGTTTGGTCTTTGAGTGACAAGAGAGAAGGGAAAAAAAGAAAAAAAAGGCAAAGAAAACCAGCAGAAGGGTTTGGTGCCCTCCAGAGGAAAACCAGATTCAGTTGCAGCTTTCAGATACACAGGAGTGGTTCTAAAAATCACTTTGCTTGGAGGAGACAGCTCTAAAATCACTTCTCCTGGAGGAGACAGCTCTAAAATCACTTTGCTTGGAGGAGACAGCTCTAAAATCACTTTGCTTGGAGGAGACAGCTCTAAAATCACTTCTCCTGGAGGAGACAGCTCTAAAATCACTTTGCTTGGAGGAGAGAGCTCTAAAATCACTTCTCCTGGAGGAGACAGCTCTAAAATCACTTTTCTTGGAGAGACAGCTCTAAAATCCCTTCTCCTAAAAGAGACAGCTCTAAAATCCCTTTGCTTGGAGAAGACACCTCTAAAATCCCTCCTCCTGGAGATAACAACCTGACAAACAAAGCTCCACCACGACAAGGCAGCAAACTGGAACCACCGCCTCATTTCACAACCCCCAAAACACCAACCCTCTTTTCTGTCCACAAAGCACCGAGAATTCCTCATTTCCTGCCCCGACAGGAGGAGAATGGTTCAGCTGCTGCTTTCTGAGCTGTGAAAGGAGCAGAGCAGCAGCTCCTGTCACCCCCCCTTCGGGGCTGCAAGGGGCCGGCAGCGCTGACGCTCTGCGGGATGAGTCATTCCTTACGGGGAGCTGACGTCCCTCCCTCCCTCCTTTCCTCCCTCCCGGCTGCAGGGAGGGAATAAATCCCGTGCCAATGGGATTTGTCACAGCTCCACGCCGAGGTGATGCCCTGGAACGCCAAGAAATGGGGGAAATTTGGGTGGTTTTAGTCCCAATTCTGCGTTTCCCGCCCGTTGCCGCAGTTCGGGCTGCAAACAGCACCTCAAAATAAAAATAAACATCCCTTTTTTTTTAAAAAAAAACCCTCATTTTTCAGTGTTTTCAAAGGAGAAACGATTTAAAAGTTTAAAAAATTCCAGGCTCTCTCACCTGACAGCCTCTGCCACGCTGTTGGAAGTGTGGCCAGACAGGGCATCGTGCAAGTTCCTGATGAAATAATCCCGGTAATCCTCGGGCAGGGCCATGAAAGTTCCACCCATCACGATGAATTCCACTTTATCCACGCTGTGGCCCAACTGCTTCAGCTGGAAAAAGTTGTATCACCAAGAGAAATGTGATTAATTGGGAATTATTCCAATTGTAATCCCTGATTTCCCTTAGCGCTCCGTTTTTTCAGTCGATTCATGAATGGGAAATTTTTCATGTTTTTGTACAGGTTTTTTATAACCTCAAAAGCCTTTTTTTTACTGTAAGAACACAGCCCAAAAGAGAGGATTTTCCTGAAAAATCAGAATTGTTTGAGTTATTGCTCGCTGGAATGACCTAAATCTGGCCAAAAAGCAAAATAATTCCTTGCATCTCCTTGAATCCTCCTTAAAAAGTTGTGGGAGAAAACACTGAATTCATGGAGAACTTTCCAATGGATTTGGAGATAAACAGGAAATGAATCAAAGCAAAAGAGGATGGAGAAACTTTTCACATCCAACTCTCCAAGAAACCCCCAAACGAAACAATTTTGGCACAGTTTGAGTATTAAATCCTCCATGGAATTAGCAAGAACTAGGAATTCCAGAGAAGTTCAGTTCCATTTTGTTGGAATTGTTATTAATTATTTATTTATTTTAATAAGACTTATTATTAATGTGCTATTATTATTAATCACGTTAATTAATTATTATTATTGTACAGAAAATATCTTAGAAGAAGTTCAAACCTCACCATTTATTTAATGAGGACTGAGAGCTGGATATTTAAAATATATACATTTAATTCATACATTTTATGAATACATTTAATAATGAATTTTTTTTTTTTTTCAGCCTGCCATTCCAGAAATAAAAACAGTCCAAATGGGATTTTTTTTGCATCCCAATCCCAAGGGAATTGCCTGTAACAAAGGTACCTGCTCCACTCTGTGCCTGGTCTGCAGGTAGGGATCGTAGCGAGCCCGGATGGCTCTCATGGATGTTGGCTGCAGGATACAAAAAAAAAAATCCATTTCAGAAACTTGTTTTTCCCCTCAAAAAACAGCAAAAAAGAACAAAACTGAAATAAACCCTGCAAACTTCAAATCCTGCCTGACCCAAAGCCTTCAACCCCCCAAATAAAGGCTGTAAACAGGAATTTGGCTCCTCCAACCCTTCCAAAGGCACCACCAGACCCGTTTGTGTCCTGAGACAGCAACACCACCCAAAGGAAAACCCCAATAATTCCATTTTTAGTGCTCTCCAAGAGCTCAAAAACCCCTGCAGAGAGTCACAGAAGCACCACAAAAACCACCCAGTGGTTTAGATTTTGGCCCTGCTCATTTCAGAACCTTTTCACTGCCACAGATCCTGCAGGCAGCGTCCTCCAGACTCACTCTGAGCCTCAAATATTCTTCAAACTTCAACTGAAATCCCTAAAAACTCTTTATTTTTTTTTAATCACCATTGATGGAAACCTATTCATAACATTCCCTCATTTTCTATCCTGGATTCACTTGGCATTTCCCATTTTTCCCCATTTCTTTAATTTTTAAAATTGATAAAATTCCTATTTAAAAGGTGCTGCATTAATGCTTCCCAAATGAATGGATTTTACCTCCTTTTCCTGCTTTACATCCCTACCCACCCCAGCTCTGAGGTTTTTGGCTCAGAGCAGTGGCAATAATTCACTCACAAACTCTCTCCAGGCAGCAGGGGGAGAGTAATTGGGAATGATCAAAATAATATCAAAATATTGCTGCAGATAAAAGGCAATGAATGCAATTTCAGAGGCATGAACAGCTTAAAAATGGGAATTTTTTCCCCAAAAAATTAATATATTTTAATCCTGAAGGAAGCTTCCCCACATCCTATCCCAGTGGCTGAAAACCCTTCTCACACCAGGGCACAATTTTTTTTTTCCATGTTTTAACTCATCATTATTGACTTGAATGAAGATTTTTCTACTCCTGGACTTGGAGCTGCTTTAGAACCTGAAGTTCCTGAGGATTGGGGATTTTTTTTCCCTGCAGGGAATGCTGGAATTGCCCAAAAGGAAGGGAATCAGTACCTCATATCCTGTGTAGGACTGTGTGGAATATTCAAAGTCAGAGTCAGGGCCCCCTGGGCAGTACCTGCAGGGCAAAAAAAAATAAAATAAACAGTGAAAACAGGGATTAAAACTCTCAATTCCAACCATTCCTGTGATCCCATGAAATCCAGGAATGCTGGGAGGAGCTGAGTCTGCCTGGGTTGGCAAACCAGGAATTCTGATTCGTTTTAATGAGAATGGGATTGTGAAAATCCATGAAAATGGATTTATTTTAATAAACACAGCACTTTCAGAGCTGTCCAATTCCTGCATCCACCTAAAGCAACCTCCTAGAGAGGAAATCCATGAAAATATTCCTGGGATTGAGGCATTGTTTTAGGGAGCAGCCACAGAGTTTTGGAGCAACAGTTACCCACAGATTAATTAATCCTTACAAATAATTCTGCAATTGGAGCATTTCCTATGATTCTCTCAACAAGATCAACTTGATTCTGTGCAGAACAGGATTCCTCTCTGCTGTGCAAAGATGTGGAACAGGGACCTCACCCTGCCCCATCCCCTGCTTTTCCAGAAATTCTGGGAATTTCACCACTTGGATGGCACTTGGAGGAGATTTGAAGTGCTGAGTCCAGCTGAGGATGAGACTCAGAGGTGAAGCCAAGCTTGTGTTCTTTAATTCAAATGGAACTATTTTTGGGCTGTTCCAGGAGGTTTTGGCAGCTGGAAGCCTCCCTTCCATCTGTGCTCCATCATTCCAGAGCCACTGGAATGGCACAGCAAGGAATTTTCTGCAGGCAGCACCTGCTCCTCCTCAGGAGGGGCTCAAGCTCAGCCACCTTCAGAAATTCCCAGCTCCTGCTGCTTTGCTGAGGGATCTGGAATCTCCCAGCTGCTCCTCTGCCCAGGGGATGCAGGGACACAAATCATGAAGAAATCCCTAATAAATTAATCCTCGTGGAGGTGGGTTTGGCTGGTGAAAGGAGGGGATTTTCTCCTCAAGGAAAAGGTGGGGAAAACCAAAAAAAAAAGTGGATTTTGGGGTGACGTGTGAGGTATCAACAAACTGGGCAGAAAGGGAGCCTGGCTGCTCCTGGAACACTGGATTTACCCAGGAATGCTGGGAAAATGTCCTTTAGGGCCAAGGAATCGCAGTAAGGCTGGAAAAGGCATCCCAGAACATCCAGGCCAACCATTCCCAGCACTGAGCCGTGTCCCCAGGTGCCACTTCCACAGGGATTCTGAATCCCTCCAGGAAGGGGGGCTCCAACTCTGTCCTGGGCCGGAAAATCCTTTCCAGGCAGGAATTGCTCCCAAAATCCAACCTGAGCCTCCCCTGGTGCAACCTGAGGCCGTTCCCTCTCATCCTGTCCCTGTTCCCTGGGAGAAATTCAGATCCCACCCGGCTCCTCCCAGCGAATTCCAGAGAGGAAAATTCCCTCTGGAGCCTCCTTTTCTCCAGGCTGAGCCCATTTCCCAGGTCCCTCAGCCTCTCCTGGTGCTCCAAACCCTTCCCAGGATGTGCTGCAGCCCCTCGGGGTCCCTGCAGGGGGACAGCAGTGTCCCCATGCCCGGAGCCGTGCCTGCCATACTCACACACAGATGTTGCCTGTGAAGTTGATGTGGGGGCACCGGTGGGGTTTGCACATCACAGCCACCACAGCGATCTGCAGGGAGCACAATTAGAGAAATTAACACTCATTAAACTCTGAAATCAAGGGCTCCTTGCTGGGGTATCTCTGAGGGGTTATTTTCAGATGTTCCGTGCTTGGGCTGCCACCTGGAAGAGCTGTGGGTGAATCCTCGAGGGGGAGAACGAAACCAGCAAGAAATGGGAACTTTTATGATTTCATCAAGTTCCTTTATGATTTCATATTTCCAAGTTTCAGTGTAAATTGGGGGGGTGATATGGAGAATGAGGTGTTTTACCCTGAGCTGGATTAAGCTGCTCTGCTGAAAACCCTCACAGTGACCCAGACACGCTTCCCCTTCTTTCCTCAGGATGGTTTGGGGTCGGAAGCACCTTAAATCCCACCCAAAAAATCCCACCCAAATCCCAACCCTGACACCTTCCACCACCCCAGGCTGCTCCAAGCCCTGTCCAACCTTTCCTTGGCCACTTCCAAAGACAGAGCAGCCCCAGGCAAACCTCCAAGGAAGGAACCTTCCCCCAAACCCTTCCAAACCCCGCGGGCACAAAGGCCGGGGTTCCAAAGCCACCCCGGGGAGCCACCCCGGGGAATTTTGGGCAGGAACCCAGCCCAGTTTGGGGCTGGGAGCTGGGAGAAGGGCAGGAGAAGGAGGGATGGTGACTCTGCTCACCCCACTGGCTGTCCTGACGGGCTTGGCCTTGAGCTTGGGCAGCAGAACCTTCCGGAACTGGGGCGGGACGGCGGCGATGATGTCGACGAGCCGGGGCTGATTCGGCAGCCCGTACTTGGCCGAGGTTTTGGTCTTGAGCCTGCCAGCAAAAAAACCCCAAAATGACCCAAAAAAACCTCAAAAAAGGTCTCATTTCCAAAGGTTCTCCCAGTTTTGCTCTCCAGGCAAAGCATGGAAAAGCTGCACCGGGCATGAAGAGACCAAAAATGAACTCGCAGCCAAAATAAACTCGCGGCCGACAGAGATTTTTTAGTGATTTTTTTTTTTTTTTTTTGGAGTTCTTTTTATTTTCTGTGCTTTTTTCTCCTAAATTTGGTTTCATCCTAACTCTGTGCAGGCTGCCCAAGGCTCTGGCTTGTCCATTTGCAGGGGTTTCATTCAAGTGTTGAATCCCTACATCCCCAGCCTGCAGCTGAGCTCATCTCCGAGGCAATTCCTGGCAGGTATTTCCAATAACAACAAAAATCACAATAAAGTGGGAAAAGTGAGGCAAATTTGGGATTTTTTATTCCACATAAATAATGGGATAAGAAATTTCTGTAAACAACAAATTCAGGGTTTTTTTACCCCAGATAAATAAAGAAGGAAAATATTTCTGTAAACAACAAATTCAGGGTTTTTAACCTCAGATAAATAAAAGAGGAAAAAGTTTCTGTAAACCTCAAATTCAGGGTTTTTTTACTCCACATAAATAAAGGAGAAAGAAATTTCTGTAAACAAAAAATTCAGGGTTTTTTTACCTCAAATAAAGAAGGAAAAAATTTCTGTAAACAAAAAATTCAGGGTTTTTTTACCTCAAATAAAGAAGGAAAATATTTCTGTAAACAACAAATTCAGGGTTTTTTCACTCCACATAAATAAAGAAGGAAAATACTTCTGTAAACAACAAATTCAGGGTTTTTTCACTCCACATAAATAAAGAAGGAAAATACTTCTGTAAACAACAAATTCAGGGTTTTTTCACTCCACATAAATAAAGAAGGAAAATACTTCTGTAAACAACAAATTCAGGGTTTTTTCACTCCACATAAATAAAGAAGGAAAATACTTCTGTAAACAACAAATTCAGGGTTTTTTCACTCCACATAAATAAAGAAGGAAAATACTTCTGTAAACAACAAATTCAGGGTTTTTTCACTCCACATAAATAAAGAAGGAAAATACTTCTGTAAACAACAAATTCAGGGTTTTTTCACTCCACATAAATAAAGAAGGAAAATACTTCTGTAAACAACAAATTCAGGGTTTTTTCACTCCACATAAATAAAGAAGGAAAATACTTCTGTAAACAACAAATTCAGGGTTTTTTCACTCCACATAAATAAAGAAGGAAAATACTTCTGTAAACAACAAATTCAGGGTTTTTTTACTCCACATAAATAAAGGAGAAAGAAATTTCTGTAAACAACAAATTCAGGGTTTTTTTACCCCAGATAAATAAAGAAGGAAAATATTTCTGTAAACAACAAATTCAGGGTTTTTTCACTCCACATAAATAAAGGAGAAAGAAATTTCTGTAAACAACAAATTCAGGGTTTTTTTACCCCAGATAAATAAAGAAGGAAAATATTTCTGTAAACAACAAATTCAGGGTTTTTTTACTCCACATAAATAAAGGAGAAAGAAATTTCTGTAAACAACAAATTCAGGGTTTTCTACCCCAGATCAGTAAAGGAATAAGAAATTTCTGTAAACCTCAAATTCAGGATTTTTTTACCCCAGATAAATAAAGGAGAAAGAATTTTCTGTAAACAACAAATTCAGGGGGTTTTTTTACCTCAAATAAAGAAGGAAAAAATTTCTGTGAACAACAACTTCGTGTGTCGTTTAACCCTAAAAAAAATCCAATTTAATATTATATTATTTAATATTATTATTTCCTTTTCCTGATGGATTTGGGACCACCAAAGGATGGACAGAGGTGGGGAAAAAAAATAAAAAAGCAGTGAGAGTTTCTTGGGAGTTTTTCAGCAATCTCACCCATTTTGGGGACTCAGCAGCAAATCAGGGCAGGATTTCCTGATTTTGTGGTCAGAAAAGGGGAAAGAACAGTGTGAAAATGAAAGCTGGGTGGGACAGATGGTGCCTTAGGTTTTAAATTTTATA
>VXAC01000015.1:0-17741 GCA_013399225.1 Rhipidura dahli
GTCTTTCAAACCAAGACAGAGACCTCCAAGATACTTGCACAGAGGGAGCTTGAAGCATAATTGTTCCTACTTTGTGCTGCTGAGCCCCATTCCATTCTGAATCTTGTATTTTTTGTATCACCATCCATTTGGCAGAACCTCTGCCCGTTTGTTGTCTCATTCACAGTGAGTGAGGTGTCATTTTTGCTTCCCATTTCCATATCACAGCACTGTTCTTTAACATTTCCTGTTACCACATTCCACTGAAGAAAACTGCAAGGAGTTATTTTAAAATTAGATGGACAGGAATTAAATTAAGCCAAATGAGGCAAACGTTGTACCTGAAAACCATTTACTGGTAACAAAAAACAAAAAAAGGAGTTGCCCAAATAAATGAAAGAGAGCTAGAAAAGACAGGAAAGAAGGAAGGAAAATGGAACAAGGATGGGGGAGAGGGCAGGGAGAGAGAGACAGAGAGTGGAAACAGAGAGAAAAAGAGGAGAGCATTACCACCAGTGGATCAGGGAGTGCTGTTGGCATCCATGCAAGAGGGTGGGTGGATGGGCTGCCTACAAACGAGCCTGAGCAGCTCTCCAAGAGTCGTGGCTTCACAGGCGCGGCTCTTGTGGCAATGGGCAGCCAGACACAGTGAGTGGGCACTCGGACCGGAGGTCCAGGACCCCGGACAGGATCACAGCAAAGATCACAGCAACAGGATGGATCAGGGTGGTGGAGTGGGCTGGATTGGAGCAGCAAGGTTGAACACAAGTAGCTCAGGTAGGGATGTGGGGTGCAGCAGCAAGGTGGTGGTCAGGGACACAGGGAGGCAGAACAGGCGTGAGGGAAAGCAAAAGCCAGCAATGGCAGGAGAGCCAAAAGGCAGCCTGAGGCCAGGGCAAAGGAGTGAGCGAGCCAGTGAGCAGGCAAGCCAGCAAGCAAGCCAGCAAGCAAGCCAGCAAGCAAGCAGCAGTGAGCCCCCCAAAAAAACAAGTTTCAAAAACCCTGATTCACCAAGCCCCAAAAAGCATAAGACACAAAAGCCCCCATAGCTTGTGGTGCAGTTACCTTTTATGCCCTCTGGCTCCTCCCAAAGTCTGCCTGCTGGCAGGAGAGACCATTGACCCAGTCCAATGTCCCACTGCAGTCCATTGGTGGAGACCTTTCACCATGTGATTGAAGAAGCCTCTCTGGAGGGTCCTGCTGATTACCTGTCCCATGTGAGCTGTTGCCAGTCAAAGTCTCCCCAGTGACAAGGCTTCTTTTAGTTGCCTCCTGCACGTGGCTCATGTGCACCCCTCCTCCACATACCTCTGACAACCAGTGTTGAGACAAATCAAAACTAAATTGGCTCCTCATACCTGTTGTCATGGTTTAGGAATGGTTTAGTGCTCCCACTGAGACTCTCAAACTGTCCTGCTACTTGCTTGCTCCCTATCTTTCTTCCCTCTCCCTCCTGCAGTGGGCTGGAGAGAATTGGAGGCAAAAATAATAAAGACTGCTGGTTGACATGCAAACAATTTACTGGAAACAGCAATGAGATAAGAAAACAAACAGTAACAGCACAAATACTCATGAGAGAGGGTACAAAGAAAAGAAACACTATTGCCCACCTTCAAAACCCCCAACTGCCCCCTCCGCCACACTATCCCCAGGGCTCTTTCTGGAACTAGCATTACTATCCTAGGTTACAATGTAAGATGTAACCAAAAGTATGTATTTTATTATCATCTTCACAAGCTGTTGAAGCATGAGGAGCAATGTTTGTTATTTCCTACCATGATTCATCCCTGATAACTCCTTCTGGGCACTATCTCTGTTAATGGGCCATCAAGGACCCGCTGCATGACTCATAGTGTCCAAGTATGTGGATGCACACATACCCAAGAGCCGGGCTACCAAAGACCACAACAACAGACAGGTGGATCGAGCTGCCAAGATTAAAGTGTCTCAGGTGGATCTGAATCATCCCACTCTGAGATGCTCTGCCCAGGGGGAGGAGCCAAGCATTCCCACCTGGATGTAATATAGGAACAGCACAAGCAGCCCTATCTACTGGATTCCCAGAGGACAAGAGCTACCACTCCAGTGTTAGGAGAAGAGCAGACCCTTCTACAGGATCACTGCTTTGACACAACCACTTCATCTGGGCTGCTACCACCACCCTGACTAACTGGGTATCAGGTTGTATCCTGACTCTGTCAATGTTCTTGTACACTTGCATTTATTTTAATTTTCCTATTAAATTATAATTCTGACTTGGGATCTCTCACTGGTTTTTTTTCCAAACCAGTAGAATTACCCAAAGCAATCCCTCTGGCTAAGAATTGGCATTACCCAACCACTCAGTCTACCACATTTGCTCAACCGGAAGGAAGCCCTTCTCCCTGGAAGAGACTCCCTTTCCCTGCTCTCAGGCCATTGAGGTGGTATAGAAAAACCTCTGGGTCCCAGCCATGTTCTCTCCTGGCTACTGCAAAAATCAACCTTATCCTGGCCAGAACCAGGACATTATCCACACCTTGTTCTATACCACCTGCATCATGCCCAGATCCTACACCTTCCAACTATATATGTTTTTACATACATACATATATATATTTATAGATATTTACACATGCACAAGTATAATTTCCAAAGTCAGTGGCTGTCCCTCCAAGATGTCTCTTGAATTCATTTAGTCCATGACTGGGGATTTTATCCATCATAGGTGCCCTCCAGGGTAGGAGGGCTGGTTTGCTTTTGGGTGGTTGCAAGCTCTATCAGGAGATCGTGCCTGGTGTATCTGGAGCAGTCCATATCCATGGTCTGCGGTGGTTATAGCATACAGTGGCAGTGTCATTCAGCAACCAATATTATGCAATTCAACATTATAGACTGTTCTTACCCAAAAATAAATCCCCTTGAAGTACACACTGTATTTCCCTGTCCCTCTGCATTACTCAACAATTGCACCCAGATCCTTGAGCAAAAACAATGCCACAGATGGATTGCCTTTGCTTGTGGAAGAGCTAATCTAAACTGTGTTCCCTAACACTTACTTCTCATAGGCACCATGGGGACTTTATCCCCTTGTGCAGTACATGGAAGTTTTAATTGGGCAAGGCCAGCTTGATTATTGAAGCCCCTAGTATTGACTAATGAGGTGGCTCTTGTTAAATAAAGATCCCAATATATGAAGGTCCCACCACCTACTGCACTGAATGTGGTTTTAAACAGTCCACTGTACCATTCAATTTTTCTACAGGCTAGTGTATCTGAGGGAATATAATACACCCACTCAATACTGTGCTCTCTGGGCCAGGTGTCTATGAATTGGTTTTTGAAATGAGTCTTGTTGTCTAACTCAGCTCTTTCTGGGATGCCATGTTGCCATAAGACTTGCTTTTCAAGGCCAAAGATGGTGGTATGGGCAGTGGCATGAGGCAGAGGGTACATCTCCAGCCAGCTGGTTGTTGCTTTCATCATTTTAAGTACATAGCACTTTCTTGGTGGGTTTGCAGGAGTGTAATGTAATCAGTCTGCCAGGCCTACTCATGTTTATATTTCAACCATTATCCACCATTCTGTTGGAGTCCAGAGTGAAGAGAATATTTCTCTGCCTGTTTTGAAGGATTCTCCCCCCTTGGACAACACTGTTTTTGACCTTTGTCCATGGAGAAAACTGCCTACCCTCTGGGAAGAATTAGAATCTACACTGCTGTGAACTAGGTGATAGATTATGTAAGATTGTCACAGGGTGAAAAATTTAGGGTTTAGGTATATAAGCAATTTTGAGTTTGCTAATATAGTAAATAGATAAAAAGTAAAAACTCCAAAATGGAGGATTGTTGTTCTCCAGACCTTCTCCTTCTTCTTCTATTACTCCTATTTCTCCTTCTATTACTTCTATATTCTGCAGTAAAAGTAGTTTAAGGTGATTAGATAAAGAATTCCACAGTTCCTGTCTATGTGACAAAGTGATTTATCGAATATTGGTGGAAAAGTAAAAATTTCTTTCATTTTAAGTTTTAATTGGATGATTTACCTTTTAGAAGGCTGTGTAATCTTGATAAGGGGGCTGGCTTCTATTTGCATTCTCTGCTCTGTGCTGTGTCTGGGTCACGTCAGTGACTCTGTTTCTCTGATAAGACTTAATAAACAACTATCTGAAAGCAGAGAATGCTGAAGGTCCCGTTCATCTCTTAGACTCCTGGCAAAGACTCTAACAGTTCTCCCCCACATACCACCACTTGACCTGCTTGAATGCAGCACATATTTCACAGTTATGGATAACCTGAGAGATAGTATTCATGGTTAGGTCTATCTCTCAATCACAAGCCCATCTGTATGTTGCATTTCTTCCCAGATGACCAGAGGTGTCATGGGCTCACCAAGTCAGAAATAATTCACCTTTATGTTGCCAGTCCAGATCCACCTGAGACACTTTAATCCTGGCAGCTTGATCCACCTGTCTGTTGTTGTGGTCTTTGGTAGTCTGGCTCTTGGGTACGTGTGCATTTACATATTTTGACACTCAACGTTTTTACCCAGGCAGTGACGTCTTGCCACAATTCAGCAGCCCAGGTGGGTTTACCTCTGTGTTGGCAACTGGTCTTTTTTCCATTGGTTTAGCCATACCCAAGGAGCATTCAAGAGTCAGTGTAGAGGTAGAGCTGGCCGTTTCTCTTGTTCAGTGATACCTAAAGCCAGATGGATGGCATTCAGCTCTGCAACCCTACTTGATCCATCTTATCTCTCAATGTCTCCTGTGCCTTTTTGTGTAGGACTCCATACTGCAGCTTTCACTTTTGATGTATCGCTACTATGTGGCAAGAACCATCAATAAAGAGTGCATATTGCTTTTCAACTTCAGGTAGCTGATTACGTGGTGGGGCCTCCTCAGTATATGTCACCTTTTCCTCCTCCAATGATGCTGATAGTCTGACATTTTCACCTTGGGGCTAGTTCATGATGAATTCCAATATCCCTGCACAACTGGAGTTTCCTATGCAAGCTCACTGATCAGTGTGATCCAGTTAGTCTATGTAGCATCAGTGGGCATGATGTGTGGAAGGGACTTTGCCTTTGAACCTCCAGCCCAGCACTGGCAGTTGGGTGCCAGAAGAAGCTGTGTTTCAGTGCCAATCACTTCTGAGACAGCTCAAACCCCTTCAGAAGCCATCAGTATCTCTTTTTCACTTGGGTTGTTACAAGCCTTGGATCCTTTGTATTCCTGACCCTAGAACCCCAGGGCTCATCCTCAAGTCTCCCAGGATACCTCTTTGCCAGAGATGGCTGGAAGGACCATTCTCCCCAGCTACAGTGTAGAGCACGTCTTTCACATTTTGTCGTATGCTGACTGGCCCAAGGGCTACTGCATGAACAATCCCCTGTTTAATTTGTTTAAAACTTTGTTGTTGTTCAGGACTGCACTTGAAATTCTTCTTCCAGGTCACTTAATAGAGATGGTTTGCAATCTGACTGTAATCTGGCATATGCATCCTTCAAAAATCCAGTGCTAAGGAAAGGTTATGTTTGCTTCTTGGAAATTTGGTGGTGGACAAAACTGCCATTTTGCTGACCACGTGCATTGTAATCTGACAACATCCATCTTGAATTTTAGAGCTAAAAGCAGAATTTCCTGGGCAAGTTCCTTGGCCTTACTTTGCTTTATGGCAAAATCAGCCTGCAGAAGGATCTCGATTATCTTCTCCCCTTTCTCAAAAACTTCCTCAGCAAAGACTGCCCCACACAATGATGTCATCAATATACTTGCAAGTGTTCTGGAGCTCCACCCTTTTACAGTACAGTCTGGATCAGTCCATGGCAAATAGTGGGGCTGTTTCCACCCCTGAGGTGTCAGTTCCTGGTGTACAGGATGCCTTTTCACTGTGAAAGTAAACAGTGGCCTTTACTCTGCTGCTAAAGGAATGGAGAAAAATGTATTAGCAATGTCCATGGTGGCACCCCTTTGCTGCCTTGGACTCCAGTTCATACTGCAGTTTCAGCATGTCCACAGCAGCACTCAGTGGTGGTGTTGACTTTGGTCAGGACATGATAGTCCATTGTCAGTCTCCACTCTCCACTTACACACTGGCCATATGGGACTAATAAAGTGTGAGTGAGTCTTACTGACCACTCCCTGGCTCTCCAGTTCATGAATCATCTCATGGATGGGAGTCACAGAGTCACAGTTGGTGTGGTATTGTTGATGATGCACTGTTGTGGTAGTGATTCATACCTGCTGATCTTCTACCCTCATCAGTCCCACAGCAGAAGGGTCCTCNTCATCAGTCCCACGGCAGAAGGGTCCTCTGAGAGACCAGGCAAGGTGTTCAATTGTCTAATTTCCTCTGTCTCCACAGCAGCTATTCCAAAAGCTCAACGATATCCTCTTGGGTCCATGAAGTACCCTCTCCTGAGGTAATCTATGCCAAGGATGCATGAGGTCTCTGGGCCAATCAGAATGGGGTGGTTTTTGCCATTCATTCACAAACAGGCTCACCTCAGCTTCCAGTACTGTCAGCTGCTGGGATCCCCCTGTCACCCCAGAAACAGGGATAGATTCTGCCCCCACAGATCTTGATGGCATCAGGGTACATTCTGTGCCAGTGTCAACTAAAACCTTTTACTCTTGGGGGTCTGATGTGCCAGGTCATTGGATGCACACAGTCCAGTAGATCCAATTGTCCCTTCTCCTAGCTGGCTAGAGGCAGGGCCCTTGTAGTTCTTGTCATAGTACTCATTGTTCATTTCTTGTAAATATGAACTGGTGATCCCTTCAGGAGGATCAGAAATAACATTCAGTCCTTCCATTCTGTCTAAGGACTTGCCCACTGGAAAATGAAATAGAATTTATCCTTGAAGAATTTCCTGTGGTGGCTATCCTTTCTCTCAACTCACATAGTGAGGGCAGAGGTGGGTGTTCCATCCCACTTTCTCATGTCCTCTCTATGGTCACACAGGTAAAACCACAGGTTACCTCGTGGTGTGTACCCCTCTCTCCAAGCAGGGGGGTACATGCTCCCAGGAGCAGAAACTCTGGTCCATACTGGTGGGGCAATGGGACATTTTCACCTATCTTGCTCAAGTCTCTCGAGCAGTCTTGGACAGTCTTTTCACAGCCAAGATGCAGGTTCATAGGGAGCAAAAGAGATGATCTTCATATTTTTGAAGTTGGGTAATCACCTGAAGCAATGTTTCTTCTCCTTATTTCACTGACATCAATGTATGACAACGGTGCACTCCATACAAATTTCCGCCACATGGATTGTGTAAGCTGGACCTGATCTGGATCATTATTTGAATCACTACAGATTTCCTCCAGCACAGCTAATTCTCTCAGGTACTAGATGCCTTTCTCCATGGCCTTCCACCTGCTTGCATGCACTATTAGATCATCCTTAAGATCATCCCTTTCTTTCATGCTTGACAGGAGTCACCTCCAGAGGCTGAGAGTTCCTGTCCTCTTCCCAAACCTCTGGTCAATGCCCATATCCCAGAACAGGAATCTCAATTAGTTGGTTCCACTACCATCTAGTGAGACAAAGGAGAAAATGGTAGGTGTCACTGCAGTCCTGAGGGTCATGCAGCATTTCCTGAGACAAAGGAGAAAATGGAGAATGTTAACCTGCAGCCCAATGGTCATGGGGCTTTTTCTGAGACGAGAGAGAAAATGGCAGACATTGCCATAGCTCAGTGGCAACTTGCAGCCTTTTGAGATAAAGGAGAAATGGCAGCCACCACTGCAGCCACTGCCTCCCTTCCCCTGAGCCCAAGACAATGAAAAACAATGACAAACAAACCCTCAGGCTGGACTCTCTGTGCCACACTGGCCATTCTGTGCTACACTGACCACACCTGGACCACACTGACCACACTACTCTGTTTGTCACTTTTGTCCCTCAGGATAAAAAGGCAGCAAATAAATGGTCACGCTTCCACTGCATGTTGGCCTTTTCTTCCACATGAAGCCATGCCTCCCAGACATGATGTGAACAGTGTAATAAGCAACCTAGACATGCCCACACTATCTAGGCTTCACCCCCCTCATGACAAATATGAGAAAATTTGTCCCAACCAAAACTAGGACAATACATTTAATTTTTAAAATGTATTTTGGACATCAGTCAGGGAAAATCACACAATCTATATGTAGACAGCAACTGTAAGTTGGTATTGCTGAAGATTGCCTGTCTTTTAGGATGTCTCAAAACTCATCCTTGCAGCTTCCCACAATGGTTCAGCTTCTTTGCTATGGAGACTGCTTTATAGATTCTCTAAACTTTTTTAAAAGATATTTCAATTACCCTTTGCACTTCTTCCTGATGTTTCTTCCAGTGTGTTGGTTGGGTTTATAGTTTTTCATATATGAAAATGAACAAAAAAAGCCTAGGAAACTTTTCAAAAAGCTGAAACATTTCAGCTGCTGTAGCTCTCAAATACTCAACTGTATCCTACTATCATGACAACTGAGCTTCAGGTTTTAAAGTTTGCAGAATAAAAAGACCACATTATCTGCTTAGGCAGTGTTCTAAGGTGCCTGTTTCTCTCCTGAGACATGCAGGATACCAAAGCACCTGTCAACAAATGTTATTGCAAATTAACTATAGGGAAAACCCCTCTAACTTCTAATACAAACATAAGTGAAGTCAGAATTAATCTGTTGAACTGGTCGAAATCAAGTGGATGCAGGCAAATTTCACTTATTTGTTAAGGCAAATGTGAAGCATCTGTTCCAACAACAGTCAGTTTCGTCCCACCCAGTTTTACATTCATGCACTAGCTAGAGAACTACACAAAATATGTAACAGTGTAATCGGGGCTGAACTTCAGGCACAAGCTGAGACATTAAAAACTGGATGAAATGTCTACAGACCAAGTTAAAATCAGTTATTATGCTACAGAAAGACTTCCATGGATCTCCCTGGATTTTCCCTGGATGGATGTGTGATGTGTGCTCTGCTATAATGGCTTTCATTGCTAAAACACACAAGGTAGGTAGGTAAAGGCTGAATGAGCTCTGAAAGACCATCTGCATATGCATTCAAAAATGCTAATACTACAGGACCAAATAACCCTTTTGAACATAAATCCAGATTCTATGATTTTTATAGTAAGAGAATAGAAACTTATGAAAAAGAAAATTTAGTAGGAGAACCATGTTAAGCACAGTACACCTCTGCTTGTTACTGTGACTTTCTGTCCTCAGACCAAGTAGTCACCTTCATCTGAGTTAGATATCTAATTTGCACCTACATACTTATTAGATGTGTAATGAAATTACATGTCCTAGAGTAAAGGCTTGAATTTCCTACATGGTCAGTACAAAACAACCTGAGCTACAGAGATGAAGGAGATAATCTATGAAGTATTAGAGACTGAGGAAGAGATTGACTGATGGAGCTGCACTCTACCATGCCTTAGACAAACGCACCCACCGTTCACTTCACAGAAAGCAATGGATCCCCCACCCTCTCCCCATCACACAGGAGGACGCAATCTTAGAGACGGAGGGGAGCGGAAAAGGGCTTCTGCTTGGGGTAGGAGGCAAATGCCCTTGAGAAGTACCTCAGCCCCCTGTGCCCTTATACAGGGACAAGGCCCTGGAATCTCAGGACCAGGGAAATGAGACTGTGGATGAAGGTTCTTCTGGGGTGGAGACATTGCCCAGGGCAGAGCAGGATGGGACATATTAATCAGTTCCAAGAAAATATTAAATAGTTTCTGAAAATTTCTGAATACGTACCTTGACTTATGAATATATATGTGGCTGATGCAATACCTGGAGTATATAAATCTGAAGCTTCACATGTGACAGTGTGCCTCTGACTACAGTCACATGCCCAGTGCTGTTTCTTTTGCTTCATTTTTGTCCCCTTATAAAATTTTAAATCCTCAGCAGAGGAGCAGGCTTTGTTTCTCACGTATCCCAAACTGCAATTAAATGAGACTGTCAATTAGACCATGCCTGATGCTGTCCTGAGGAGGAATAGAGTTTCCCTCCTGGTGAAATTTTCAGTAATGTTAATAGCTCACCGATGGTAATAGTCCATTTTTTCTTGGCAGTTTCTAATAACCAGCAAGGATACCCATAGCCCAGGTTTCTGCTAGGAGATTGACTCTTCAGGGGCCCAAAGAGGGTTTTTGCTAGGTCTCACAAGTTTCTGGAAACATCCAGAATGGATGTTGGTAATGGTTTTTCCCTGAATGGATTAGAGTCTAAAGCCCTTTCAGCAAGGCCAAGGCCACCTTTAGGGACACCACTTATTCACAGCAACCATTAATCATGTTGAAATGAATTAAAGCCTTCTAGCAATTGGAATAGTGTCCTTAGAAGCAATGTAAGTTGGGCAAAATAAAAAAGGGGGGGGGGAGGTCAGACAAATCAGCATAATTTATTTTGACATTTTAAGATTATCTCAGCTTTCTCTTTCAAATGAGGTTTTTTAAACGTTTTTTTTCCAAAAAATTGTTATTTTTTTTTTTAATTTGAAGACTGGTGTTGATGCCTTAAAGACCTGGAAATGAAGCAACACATTTTGAAGACAATATTAGTATAGGAAGTAATATAATGGCTGGTCTTTATTGGAGGCCTCCAAGGGGCAGACATGGAAAAATACCCAACCTGCACAGGATAGATACAGTTTTTTAAGTTTAACAAATTAGCATAACTGACAAGAATCCCCATTTAGAAGCACAGGTGATAAAGTAATTCACCCCTTTTGGTTCCATCTCTTTTGTAGCCCCCCTTTAGAGAGGAACTAAACTTTGTTTATGAAAATGTGTCTTGAAGAGCTGGTTTCAGTCTTGGCTCCCAGGAAGAACCAAGATAGGACTGGGGCCTTGGACCCCCGGAGCATGGGGCCTCTGGAATGTGTTTTGTCTTTCTGACTATCAGGGTAGGAAAAGTACTGGAGCTAGCTAGGAACTATATAACTATATACAACTATAGTCTACAGGGCTACAAATATATGAAGGAAATATAAAAGCAAAAATCATTTTGGCAACAGTGTGAAAAAGAAAAGGGAGTGGATTAAATCACTAACATGAAGAAAAATGTGTTTTCATTTCTAGTCTGCCCAAACTGCATTTGTTCCCTGATCATTTGGTTCAGCCACAAAACCAAAACATCCATTATTCATACAGTTCTACTGAGTTCTCCTAATGTGTGGAGACACCCAAATCTGTAGAGATTCTGCAAACACATGCAGAGCATTGCACCAAGGAAAGACAAAGTATGTTTGGAGAAGAAGTAGATACACAGTCTAATATTAAACTATGGATTAAAAACTATAACCCTGAGTCTTGTGCGGAGAATATATATGGCTATGTTGGAAAGGGGAAACCTGAGAATTGCCCCTGAAGATCTTGGTGAGGTAAACCTTGGCTCTTCACCTTTCAGTGCTAATTGAACTGGGAAAATTTAGCTCCTGCATCCCATTTCTCTTGTGCCTGAATTTTAAATAAAAATAGTTTAAAGGAACTTACTAAGCTGGTTTCTGCTTCAGATAATATCATATGAGTAAGTACATGCCTTCCAAATCAAAGATGCCCCAGCTTTCTAGTCCTTTACTTGATCAACCCAAATTCCTTAAGAAACTTTTCCTCTGTCCATATCTCCATGAAGTTACAGTGGCTACTATTTTCAGAAGCCTTCAGTAACTTTCTGAAATTTTAGAGCTTCTAGGTTCACCGTTAATGAAAGAATATTTCCTAATTAGCAATAAGTGTTGAAGTTAAGTTCTACTTTCTCCTGAAGACTTCACATCTGGTTTTCTATGGAGCTGGATGCAAACAACACAACCTCTTTCCAGTCTCCAATCTGGAAAATACTTGCAAACTGCAAAAGATGCCATGAGAGCTGCTACACTGTTTATAAATATTAGCACATTTTTTGCATGTCTCTTGAATCACATTAACACTGATGAATGTAAATCAATATCAATATTTGGTTTCTACGTCATTTGAGTATATAGGGAAGAACAGGAACAAACACTACAAATTCAAGAACAAATTTGAACTTTAAATTCACAAATTAAAATCTGTACTGCTCATCCAGAGTCCGAAATAAAGAGAAGGAACCAAATGCAGACAACTGAAGCTAGGACAGGTGACCTGGGAAGAGTACAGAGATGAAGCACAGTTGAGTAAGGATGAGGTGAAGAAGGCCAAGGCTAAGCTGTTACTGAATCTGTTAAGAGATACAACGAGTAACAGGACCAGCTTCTACAGGAATATTAACCAGAAAAGGAAGAATAATCAAGGTGTACACCCCAGTCCCTCCTCCCTAATAAACAGTGCTGGAAAACCGGTAACAATAGATGAGAAGGCTGAGATAATCAACTTTTTTGCCTCAGTCTTTAATGGCAACCTCTCTTCCCACACCTCCCAAGGGGATGGACAGTAGGATGGAACTTGGGGGAGCAAAGTCCCTCTGACTATAAATAAATATTATCTTCATGACCACCTGAGGAACCTGAATGTACATTAAGTCTATGGGACTCAATAGTGGTGGTGTATCTGTTTCTCCCTGGGCCTCACTGTGATTTGAAAAATGCTTGCTAGACCTTGGCTTTGAACAGTACCTGGGCTGAGCTCTTCTTGAGTTTATGAGAAGCACTGTCTGCTCTCAGGAGCTTGTGCCATCTAATGACCTCCTGCTTTTTTTTTTTTAATCAACAGCCTTGGAAACTTTTTTCCTGAATAACAACCTAAGTGGAATAATATTTTTGTTCTCAATCTTTAGAAGAAAGTTTCTGACCTAACGTGTGGCCAGGATGAAACACTGTTATGACTACAGCCCAATCTCTTGCAGCCCTATAAACAGCGGTCCAAAATGAGACCATTTGAGCTCTCTTGCAGCAGCTGTGACCAGCAAAGTCCCTCTGACAGCCTCTGAGAGCCAGCAAACTCTCAAGTTTGCTGTACTCAGAGGATCACCAGATGATGACTGATCCTGGGCTGATATTCCCACTCCTTGAGGCTCAACCCTGTGCCTGTTGAGAGGATGCAAAGAATCTAAAGTGAGTATTTCACTACCTTAAAGGGAAATTTTTAACAGGTACCTTGTACAAACTCTTTATGTCTGTGTGCATGCAAGTGTGCATATGCTATATCAAATGTGGGAGAAACGCTATTTTCCAAGATTCTTAGGTACTTCAGGTTTATAAATTAGGCCTTAAGTAAGTTACTGTTGTGATATAATAAACCCTATATGAATCCTTTGCTAAATGATTTAACTGAAGTTACAAGTTAAATTTGAAAGGAACGGGGGACTTGCCTTTACAAACAAGCTGTGGGCCTGCTGGTAGATAAAACTAGCACTGAGAGATAAAAGAAACAATGGGAAGGATTCCACTGATTGATGAATGGAGAGAGACTTGTCTTTACAAACAAACTGTAGGTCTGCTGATAAATGAAACTGGATGTTGAGAGATGAAGGAAACAATGGGAAGAACCATAAATTCCATACAAATTTTTTAAAAAGGGGGGGTGGTTATACATTAGAAGGGAGTCTTAGGTATTAGGTATTTTGGGAAGTCTGTACCTCTCGAGTACCTCAGCCAATGGGGAAAGAGAGAGGGAAATGTGGTTGGGAAATTAGGATAAATAGGAGGCTGAACCCTCCAAAAATTTGAAAGACCCCCAGCAGTATGCCCCATGGCCTCTCCCTTTATTCAAATAAAGTAACAGGACTCCTCTGTCTCCTTTTTGGATATAAACGTCTGGAGTTTGTGGATTAATTTTCCTGACAAGTTAAATGCTCTTAAAGTGCTGTTAAACTTAAGTTAAATGCTGTTAGATTTACGTACTGTTAAGTTTAGTTAAGTGCTGTTGGGCCTTTAGGCTGTATTCCTTTCCATCCTTACGCTTTCTATTGTTTTGTCTCTTCCCCCCCTACCCCCATGCCTCCACATAGATTATTTTGGGATTATTTTGGTTTAGATTAATTGACTTTGGATTTTTGACTTTTGTATGCCTTAACCATCTAGTAAGTAGCACAGTGAACCTTGCCAACAAACTTTGCCATGCGCTCACTTTTACATTTAACCTGTTTTTACTGATAGCTTTGCCAGTGACTCTTTCAGAGATTTGAAACACTCATTCACAAAGAGATGCATCCCAGAGGCCTGAGAGAATTGGCTGATGTAGTTGCCAAGGCAGTCTCCATGATATTTGAAAAGTCTTGTCAGTCAGGTGAAATCCCAGGTGACTAGAAAAGAGGAAACATTGTGACCATCTTTAAAAAGAGTAGAAAGGATAACACTGGTAACTACTGACCTGTCAGCCTCAACTCTGTGCCTGGGAAGATCATGGAATACATCCTTCTGGCAGCTGTGTTAAGGCACATGGAGGACAGGGATGTGATTCAGGACAGCTAGCTCGCTTTACCAAGGCAAAGTCCTGCCTCACCAACGCAGTGTCCTTCTCTGATGGAGCGACTGCATCAGTAGGCAACGGAAGGGTTACAGATGGCATCTGTCTGGACTTCTACAAAACCTTTGACACTGCCACAACATCCTTCTCTCTAAATTAGAGAAAGATGGTTTGATGAATGGACTACTGCATGAATAAGAAATTGCTTGGATGGTCACATCCAGAGGGTAATGGTCAGTGGCACAGAGTCCCAAGGGACATCAGTGACAAGTGGTGTCCTTCAGTAGGTATTGGGACCCGTGTCATTTGGTGTCTTCATTAACGACACAGACAAAGGGATCGAGTGCACCCTCAGTAAATTTGCAGACAACACCAGGCTGAGTGGTGCAGCTGCCACACCTGAAGGATGGGATGCCATCCAGAGGGACCTGGGCAAGCTTGAGAATTTGGCCCATGGGAATCTCACAGGAATCCCATAAGGTGTGACAAGACCAAATGCATGGTCCTTCACCTGGGCTGAGGCAACCCCTGGTATCAGTGCAGGCCAGGGGATAAACAGATTGAGAGCAGCCCTGCCAAGAAGGGGGTGCTGGTGGATGAGAGGCTGGACATGATCCAGCAAAGTGTGCTTGCAGCCCAGAAAGTCAAATGTGTCCTGGGCTGCATCAAATGTGGCCAACAGAGTGAGGAAAGTTATTCTGCCTCTCTGCTCTGCTCTGCTGAGACCCTATCGGGAGTGCTGCCTCCAGCTATGGGATCCCCAGCACAGGAAGGACATCAATCTGCTGGAGTAAGTCCAGAGACATTAAGATCATTAGAGGGATGGAGCACCACTCCTATGAGGAAAAGATGAGAGAATTTGGTTTGTTCAGTCTGAAGAAGAGAAGGCTTCAGAGTGACTTACTGTGGCCTTCCAGTACTTGAAGGGAGCCTACAAGAAAGATGGAGGGACCTTTATAAGAAAGAGCATGTAGTGACAGGATAAGGGACAATGGCTTCAAACTGAAAGAGAGCAGGTTAGATTAGATATTAGGAAAACATTCTTTACTGTGAGATTGGTGAGGCACTGGAACAGGTTGCCTAGGGAAGTTGTGGATGTTCCATCCTTGGAAGTGTTCCAGACCAGGCCACACAGAGCTCTGAGAGACCTACTGTTTTGAAGGGTCTCCCTGTCCATGGAAGGGAGGTTGGAACGAGATGGTCTTTAAGGTTTCTACCAACCCAAACTGTTCTATAATTCTATGTTTAAGAGCTAGCAAAACTTCACTGCATAAGCCACAAAACACCTCTTTTTTTTTATTGCTGTTATCCAGAACAGGGGACTTTCTGAAGCTCACTAAACCTTGGTAAACCAGAAGTAATTATTCTGTACAACTTCCAACATTTGGGCAAAATAAATCTTGTTATTCATATGTGAATATCTGTTCCCATGTGTGTGAAAAACTTTGATCCTATGTAAATGTTCCATAACATCTGATTGTTCCCAGCATGCTGTGCAGTCTTTCTTTTCTCTAAGACATAGCTGCCCCATTGGCATCTGCACAGATTACTGATCACTGACGATAAATGGAAACATTTCAACTAGTGCCATTGAAATTTCAAAGAAAACGTCTCTTTTTTTTTTAATACACCTGTAAACTCCTGCAACACTGATTCACTTTACACATTGCAGAAATGGCAACCAACAAGAAAACTGAAGTGAGAAAGATACTGTTTATACTTGTTTTCTAGCCAAATGCAATACACATTTCCACAACTTGCTTGTAGAGAGCCCAGTCCAGACCTGCTCATCCCTAGTGCAGGGCTGCAGTACTGACCCCTTCCTGTACACCTGCAGCTTGGCGTTCTGCAGTATTTCAAGAGAATAACCATGAGATGGCAGCAGCACACAAACCACTATTTCCAAAAGCTAGCACAGTCACGTTTTTATTCATGTCCTTCTGCAAATTTCATTTTTCAATGATATTTTAGCAGACAATAGGTAAATAAACTGCCTTATTAGCATAGTTATATTATTTGAAAGGAAATAATACACTCCAAAATGCACCAGATGCAGCAAAAGCTCCTACTCTTCAAGTGAGCTATGATATTTGTCAATCCCCTGTTCCCTTTGAATTGAAGAGGAATTTTATGTCAATCATCTTACACAGTGTGACTGGGTGAAAATATATGCAAAAAATCTCTATTAAATGCAATTTCTATTATTAATTGCGTCCCACTGTGCTAGTGGATGAATTTAATAAAAGAATGGTCTATGCCCAGAATACAAGTTTACAAAATCTAGTTCCTCTGAAGTATTTTCTTCTGCTTGTCAAAACTACAGCTCTCACATAGTCTGCAACGTTCTTCTCCCCTCGCTTTGGGTACCACTGACATATGGAGGACTTCAGGTATACTTTTCTTTTTGTGATGCCAGGCTCACTGTGAAAAAGAGGGGAAAGCCCTGCAGTTCCCATGACTGCAGCCACCCCAGGTGGGACACAAGGGAACCAATGCTCCACCCCAAGCATGTGAGAAAGGGCCAGAAGGCACATATGTCATGTGACCTCTACTGATATTTTGCTTCATCTGCATGTTCAGCCTGCAGTTCTTTATGTGATTATCATTGGAATCTGCCTGTCACAGTCATCATTAGCAGGAGACACATGCACACTTCCAGGGGCACTAGGAGTGCACACACCGTGCTTCCTGTCCTCCTGTGCAGCCTTAGGTCCCTCATCCAGTGCCTGTCTGCCTGCAAAGCTCTGGGTGCCCACATACCCCAGGAAGGACATTTGCCTAGATGGTCTCCAGATATTAGCCATAAGCTCTTCACAGAACCAGGTCATGGAGCATTAAAGAGAAAAAAATTGCACTGGCTCAGACCATAACAGAAATAACTATGTAGCAAGTCTATGTATATCATCAGAGATTTCAGCTTGACTCTTCCTCCTGAACAAGTTTTGCACCAAATTCCAGCCAAACTTTTGGCTTAAGATTCAGTGTATATTATGGTTATGTTTAGCATGCTCATGCCACAGCACAGCCAGCAGCCAGAGCATAGCAGTGTGGAGTGCTGCCCAGGTTGCCAAAACTGTGAGTGAAAAGCAGCATAAGAGCTCCTCAGTGCAGTGGCTTTTCTGCTACTGGCACCTGCATTGTGTGCTAGCGTATTTAAAGCTGGTGCACATACTTACAGGTTAAAAACTAGCTGTGCACTTCAGTGTCTCAGCAGCAGTGTCACGGGTTGGCCCCAACATGACAGACAGTCGCCTGGTCGAATCGCGTTTCTCTCAATGTTATCTATAAAATCCCGCGGAAGGCGGGAGTGGGGACCTTTCTTCCGGTCCGGGGGTGGTGGCCAGGGCGCCACGGGCCCACCGGGGGCCCCGCCGGGCCGGGTGTCCCTGCCGGCCCTGCCTTTG
>VXAC01000015.1:17912-50861 GCA_013399225.1 Rhipidura dahli
AAAAAGCCTTAGAATTTCAAGCCACAATTACTTATCCGACAGAATAATACCCCCATGGGCTGGCCCATGTTCTAAAGTTGAAGGAACCGCAAGAGGGTTTTATGGAAAAAAGGAGACTTTACATTACTGCAGATGGTTTTTGCTGCAGGAGGTGGCAGTTTGGAGAACCACGTAAAGCAGGAAGAAACCCTTTTCTTTTCCTTTCTTGAGAACTGCACATGGATTGAGGGAGAGGAGAAGGAGGGGGAGGGAGAAGAGGAGAGGTTCTGACTGTTTGTTCTGATTGTTTTTTTTTCTTTCCTTTTTTCTTAGGTCTGTTAATAAACTTTATCACAGCCTATAAGTTGTGTGCCTGCTTTGCTGTCTCCTAATGGTTTATCTCACAGGAAAGAAATCAGGGAACAGTGCATAAATTGACCATAAAACCACTACAAGCAGGTATAAATATGTTTCTTCATGAAGTGCCTGGGATTGGCGAGTGAATTGATTTGATCTCTCTTTCACTCTTGCATTAAAGGTTGTCCTGAGCTAGTGTGTAGAAGGAAGCCTTGGAGAAGAACGGAACTAACTGATAACAAGCTGTACAGCTACTCAGCAAAGAAAAATGAAAAAAAATCATGTTTGTTTACCTTCCTCCCTACCCAAATCATAGATGAATATGGGGAAGGGAAGCATGTTCTCTGCCATGTGCATCACCAAAAAGGATGTAATTTCCACCACTAGTGAACCGTCCTATGCCTCTCTAGAGAGGGTAAGATCTGCTGTCTAGGGGCACTGGTGGAAGAAGTTCACCATCCAGAGGGTCCATCCTTTGCCTCTTTCAAGTGTATCCCCACTACAGTTTGGTCCATAACTCTGGAAGTTTTATTAACAGGTTGTCTGGAGCTACAGAAGGAGGTCATGTCAGATTTGGCAATACAGACTGACACTGTGAATCTCCTCCACTGCAGCTGCAAACTGCTAAGCTCAGGAGCAAGAGGTCTGCCTATTCTGCAAATCGGAGCTTCTAATAATCTCTTGCCTATCCTACACAAGAAAACATTGCCCTAGAAATGGTAAAAGTATAAATGAGTGTTGGAGGTTAGGATTTTTCCTTTTTTGTTTCTTTCTCTAAGAGAATTTTCTCCCATTTGTTGCTTAAGAAATGATAACTACGACACTTAAGAGACAAAAGATGTGGCTGGGAGGATATGGAGGGGGAAGGGTGCAGTTTGCTACCATCTCTTAGCTGGGGTCTTTCTCATGGGAAGTGCAGAGATACCATGAGATTTTAGCTGGAGGGTGAGTGGCTGGGCTCAGCCCTTACTTGCTCTCAGGAGTGGAGAGGAGATGGTCATGGTCATGGTCATGGTACTGAGCTGCTGCTCCACGGAGAATTTGCTGCCACTGTGCAGTTCTGTCACTCACTGTTTCTCCTTACTGTGGGTGAGCCTTTGTTCACAGGAGTGGCCATTGAACTGGGACCTTTCCAACATCCAATCTCACTGGAAAGGACTCTCACCATCTACTTTGGGTGCCTCAGGGGAAAACCCGGGACCCCGACCCCATGGGACCCTGGCCCCTGTGCTCCAGAGGGCACGTCTCCCCAGCTGCTTTTGGGAGCCCAGCTGCTACTGCCCAGCCCCCCTGTTTTCTGTTCCTGCCTCGGGCTTTTTGCCACATTTCAACCCGACACCCCATGTCCACCAGGACACCCGGAGGCTCCTGGCTTGGATTTGAAGTTTTTGCTACACTTTGTTTGCCACCCCAGCTGTGCTCGCCTCTGCTGTACCAACCTGCTGCTCCAAGGTTCCTGCTACAGTCCATTTCATGACCCGGAAGGGCACTGGACTGGCTGCTTCCCTTGAGGTTGCACAGGAAGTCTCTTTTCTATCTCTTCCACTGGCTGAGCTGCCATTATCACATGGAGAGGCCACAGTGTCCCCTGCAACTGCAGAGGAATCATTGCACCCACCCTGCCCAGCCAGGAGCCACCAGCGCCCTGCCAGCCGTGGCCGGAACTGCAGCACAGGGGAACGGGCCTGGCAGCCGAGAGAAGGCTGCACTGGGAGTCTGGCTATTTTTTTTTTTCTTTTTTGGTTGTTGTTGCTGCTGCTGTTATTTGTTTGCCTTGTTATATATATTAAAAAATATATATATATTTTTTCTTTTCTAGGAAAGAACTGTTATTCCTTTCCCCAAATATTTGCCTGAAAGCCCCATAATTCAAATATATAATTTGGAGGGTAGGGGGTCGTATTTTCCATTCCAAGGGAGGTTCCCTTCTTCCTTGGCAGGCACCTGTCTTTCAAACCAAGGCTTTGAGTAATCTATGATCTGAATTTGACTGTAGTCAGTTCTCTGTGATAAATAATGGCTCTGCAATCTGGAAGGTTGGGAGTAGTGAGGATCTAGTCACAACTTCAAAATGAGGTCACTTTAACAGTAGTCTTTTATCTTCCTCAGCAAATGAAACAGCTTCAAACTTTGCCAGGTCCTCCTACTTTTCCTTGAGAGCCAGTATCACTTCCATCTTATTTCCACAGAACTTCAGCCAACAGTCTTTAGTTTAGATTTGTACTACTGCCAAATGTTGGGAGTTTTGTGATGGTTGTGTAGTATATGTTGCAAAGTAATTTGTGCTAAAAATCAAAGTTATGGTATTTTTTACTAAAGCCAAGAGAAAATACAGATACCAAGGACATATAGCCACCTCAAAAAATGTGCATTCCAAGGGATTTTTCATCTGAATGGACCCCAGTGAGGTGCATCCCGTATTCATTCCAAAGTGTATTCCGGAGGATTTTTTGTCTGGTGAGGCTCCAGCGATATGCATATAGGATAAGATAAGATGCGTCGCCAGAAGGATTATTCCAGCAGCGAAAGATATACACCTACTTGTTCCAGTAACTGCTGTCAGACGCATCAGTAAGAAAAGAAAAACTATAAGGACAAGATTAATGAAGCCCAAAAATGTATAAAGAGATACCCCATAGAAACAGCATTTGTGAACTAGAGGGATTTGGAGCAGATAGAGCTCGAATTCAGTTCACCCAGTGCCAATTGCCCGGCTTGGTGCTGCTTTGCTTGTGGCTTTTTCAAAATTTATACTTTGATAATTTAATAAATTCTCTTTAATTATTAAATTGGCTGATTAGTTTATGACAGTTGTACCTGCTTCAATGAAAAGGTAGAGCTGAATGTCATCATCCTACACTGTGGATCACTTCACACACAACTTCTTCCAGTAGCACCTGCACAGAGGTAATGAATAAAAAACAACTGATCACAGGGAGCCTCATAGGTCTCTCTGCAGCTGAAACCACCTCAAAAAAGGGGGGATGGCTTCCAGCAACCTTTACAGAGGCTTTTGACAAAAACGAGTCAAAGACCCTGACATGGTTTAGGAATAATATTCCCCAAGTTAATGTTCCCAACTGAAATACCCCTGACCATGTGCTGCTCACTCATTTACCCCCAGACCTCTTGCAGCTGGATGGAGAGGAGACTTGGAGGCACAAAAAGGTAAAGATCATGGGTTGAGATAAAGAATAATTTACTAGAGACAGCAATGAAATAAGAAAACCATCAGTGACAACAGCAATACTAGCAGGTTACAATATGGGGTGTAAGCAAAGTTTGTGTTCTACCACCATCTACATTATATTCTAATGAGCTGTTAAGATGGGTGGAGCAGTGTTTGTTTATCTTCACCGTGGCTCAACCATGATAACTCCCTCCTCCCACCGGGGAAGTAGCAGCACCACCCACCATGAGGGGATCATCTCTGCTAATGAGCCATCAAGGACTCCCCAGAATGACTCATGGAATTACATCATCCGATCGTGAAATTCTGAATTTTGGGAAGTACCAAACATTCCTGCCTGTGTACAGTCTGGGCCTTGGGACACCACCACCACCACTGGACACCCAGAGGACAAGAGCCCCTGACCACCACCACTGGACCTCTAGAGAAGGACCAGGCCTTTTCACAGGACCACCATTTTTGACAAGACCACATCCACCACTTAACGTACTGCTACCACCCTTCAATTGGACTGCTATCACCACCCTGACCAACAGGGTGTCAAGCTGTACCCTGACTTTGTCAGTGTTAAGCCAGTGTTTCTATACTATTGCCTTCACTGTAACTTTCCTATTAAATTGTAACTCTGACTTGAAATCTCTCGCAAGGCTTCTGTGTGGGGCTAATTCCTCCCACTGGTTTACCTTCAAACCAGCACAGAGTGTATAAAATGGGCAAAAGATTCACATGCGATTGCTCACCATGCAGAACCGCAGACCTTGGTGCCACCCAGCTGCACTCCTTGCACACCCCAACAACACAACCCCTCTCCATGCCCTCTTCGCATGTCTTGAGGTGGTATCCAAATAACCCCAGGGTCCTGGCTGTGTCCCTCCTGGCTGCTGAAAAATTTAACCCAGTCCTGGCTGGAACCAGAACAAATCTGTATATTTTTGCTAGATCCAGATACTTCTACCTGGACAGCAGTGCCCAAAGCTATTGAAAAGCTAGAACAGGTACTGACTTTTGGGTGTTACTTTCTAGGGATCAAAAATCAATTACAATAGCTCTATTTCAATGATTATAGCCGTCAAACTCAGGGGGTTTAAGATTGCCTGGCTTAGTAAGCTTGCCTCTCTCTTGCCAGTGATATTTTCACAAGGAAAAATGCTAAGTTTTAACAAGTAGTGGAAGACTAAAACAACTATGTGGAAAATCTATATAACAGGAATCATGTACGGTTCTCCAGAGCATAAAAGTACATTCAGGATAACACTAAAGGTCCTTTCTCAGAGGTGTCAACAACAGTGAGGTGAACCAATCCTGTCAAAACAATGTGGTGCCATCAGAAAAAGTATGTATGTTCTCCAAAAGCTTTCTCAAAGCCTGAGCTGAACGTGGGGTTTGGATTTTGAATTTTGCAGCAAGGTTCAAAAGATCAGATGTCAACATGAACAATTAGCATAGCAACATAGAGGTCCTGTGCTCTGTTGAGGGCATGAGAAGAAAAGGCAGAGATGGAAATAATAGAGAAGGCATTTCAAGGACTCAGTACAACTTCAAAACAACTAGATTTCATTTCAGAAGTTTTCTTGTGTTAAAGGCTATCACTTGATCTAAACCAATCTCTGTTTTTTTAAGTATTTGGTTGTCCTCCTGGATACCTAAGATATTTTATGATTTTTTTCCCTCTATGATTTAAACAACAGCAGGTTCTATGAGCTTCCCTGGGCCATCTGCCTTAGGTATGCAGTGTGTGCATATCCTTTTCCACTAGGATGAATCAGCCTGCTGAAGCAGAACCTAAAATATGACACACACATGCAACAAAATGACATAAATGTGCAATGACTTTTAGGAATGTTCTCACTAAAAATTGTACAACCTAAAGGCCTTGGGATGCTGCTAGACTCAAAGACTGCAGACAGGGTATCCTTGCACCACTGCTGGGTGGTATGACCTTACAGAAACCATTTCAAGAATTTAGTAATCTTCCTTTCTTTGCTGCCCATCTAGTTTCTGTACTGGTGAAGGAGACATCACCACATCCCAAGTTTCCATCTTTGTATCCATTGCTGGACTTTGGTGTATACAAGTGTGTGAGATACATCAAGGAGGACCATGGTAAAGTGAAGCAGACAAGGTATTACCAAGAGCTGCAAAAGTAAACTTTTTCCAGCAGGACTTTCATGAGGAAAACCGACAAGATGTTTCTGGAGGGGGAAAATATACAGGAAACTTTGAAGACCCATCATTACACAACTTTGCTTTTCACTTTGCTCTTTTCTCTCTGCTTTTTTCTGGGACCACAGGACTTCCCTTCCAGACTTATTCAGTACATTAAATGCATTGAAATGCAGCAAATTCCTCTTAATCCCATTTACAGATCCCTTATGTAAGAAACAGGAAAGAGTAAGAAGGCTTTTACATGCTTCATGTGTATAAGAGGGCAAAAATACTGGCTGTGGCATCATAAAACAAGTGGAGGCAACACAAAACAGCTAAAGAAGGTGTATGTCTCCTTTGTGCCAGGTCACCTGCAGGAGATAAAAGTGTTGCAAAGAGGGATTTATCTATTATGAATCTACTATTCATCGTGTTTTATGAAGGGAGAATTTATATTTGGAGACTGTTTTTATTAACCAATAACAAATTTTGATGTAAATGTCAGGGGGTATCAACACAAGAATAGTTGTAGAACATTTTTAAGTTAAGGGTCCCAAATTTTGACAGCAGATTTAGCAAGTCTGTCCTTTGTCTCTTTGCCTTTCCCTTTTCTTTGATATATATTTAACACTAAAAGTCGCTGTGTTATACATGAAGAAAAAGAGTGTTATGTTGGCACTACAGCAAATATGAAATATAAAACAGCTGTTCACTTCTTAATATTGAAATCAGAGAAAGGCACATGGAAAAGCCTGTACTCTTTAAAGCACAGGAAATATGCACACATACCTTTTCTTCTTGTACTTTTGAAGACATTTCTCCTTCACCTACAGGCAGAATTTACAATTGATAATGGATAATAAATAGAACTCACATTCTTGGTACTCAGTCAATTAGAATAAATACCAATTGAATCCTGTGAATATTGACATGTTGCCAAACCATCAGAGGAGCTGGAGAGCAGGAAGAGTGAAGGTGTGATAATTGAAAAAATTGCTACTTGATAAGTCACGGGAGCTAACATTTAGCTCAGAATGTGGGGAAGCTGGGACATTCCCAGCTGCTGCAAAAACCTTATGTATGTGGTCCCCAGCACCACTAGTTGGGACAAGATGAATCACAAGATACCATGTCACAGTGAGCCAGATGGAGGTGGTTACTCGCCTGATTGATAACCTCTTGGGCTACCAAGGGCTCTTCCAGCAAGCTAATGAGTTTCTATTGGCACTGGAGTGCCTGGGAGCAATGAGTCTGCTTGGGTCAGCACTGTACAGGAATTGCTGCCTTTCTGGTGCATGGAGAGTGCAGAGCAAGTGGCAAGTAAGCGAGGAGGAACAAGAGGGATTGGGTGACTACAACACGTACCCAAATAACCCTAACTTCCCTTGCCTCCCCGATAGACGCTGCTGTTAATGAATTTTCAGGCACGCACTGGGTTAATGGGGTGAGCAACACTGAAAATTCCTTTAGTTACACTCAGTATTTTACAAAGGCTAATTGAAAAAGGAAGGAGCAACAGGGGTGGGAGGGGGAGAACAAGTCAAGAGAGGATGTGGAGGGGGAGAACAACTCTATTTTCCAGGTGCTGAATACAAAACCTCTGCAATAGTTGAGTTTACATGCAAGCCCGCACCTCATCAGGGTAAAGATACAGGGAGTGGAGTCAAGTATTTCTCCCCTGCACATAGCATCCAGCCCCATACCCTGCCCAGCCAGCTTTCCCAACTGTGAGCTTTGGCGTATAAACAGCCAATAAGTAAGGACAATAACTGTGGCTCCTGCTGAGAGCTAACTCTGCCTGCCTTGCATTTGCTGTGTCCTAATACAGGACAGTGAATAAAGCTTCATTACAGAACAATGGAGTTAGCTGCCAGAGCCTACAGATTTGAATAAACAACAAATAAGCAACATCTGCTCCAGCATATGTGTATGGTAAAAAAAGAGTCACAAAATAAAAGAATTTGTAAATGCCAAAAGCAACACTAAACTGCCAGTGCTACTGTAGAGTGAATTTTTAATTGCACATGCATACTGGCAGGCTGTGGGTATTAGTCTCACATATGTCTGGTTGCTGCCAACCTGGGAGTATAGATGAATTTAATTAAATAAGGATTATCCCTTCTCCCCAGTACAATTACTTATTTATAACAATGGTAAAATTGCCTAATAAAAAAAATTGTCATATTTTTAAAAACAGAGCTAGTAAACATTTTGCTTTTCCTGTAAGTCACTCAGGGGTGTTTGAAGGTTTGAGTGTCTTTTAAAATTAAGTCTCGATATTCTGCCAAGAGAGAAGGGAAAAAAAGCCTAACCATAAAGTCTACTGCAGTTAAAGAGCCAAAATCTATATTATGGAGAAATATAAAGAAAACACACAGCAGTCAGGGAATTGGCTTTCATGGGGAATGTAGAAAATTAAGCAATTGGACTAAAATTGAGGCCAGGCTAGAAAGCCAAGGAATAATACCACTGAGACAAGTACTTCTAAAAGTCACCCATCTCTAATATGCTTCATCTAGGCAAAGCAGTCTGTTCTTGTCTGTCTCTATTTCTCCTCATGCTGGGCACTTCACACTTCCACTCAGGAAGCTATCATTTCAGCAGGGTCAGGTCAGGCTCTCACATCTTCATCATTACTCACACCCTTTCCAAGAGAGCCCACAGCCGAGTGAGGGTCGACCCTTATGGTATCAGGCATTGCATGAGATTTGAAAAATAGGCAGCCCGTGCCCTAGGGGGTTTGGAGGCCAAATACAAATTCAGGCTTGTGGGAGCTGAGATTTTCTTTTTGTAGGGTCCTTATGGACTCTATTTCCCAGTTGCTCCTATTTTGAGGATCCCTCTTATGGGTCTGAGCCACATCCTCCTGAATTTAATAGGAACCTTCTTAAAGGATAGGTATTATTCACTAAACATGTTACATTCACAACTGAAAATTTTTAGACTATTTCCATGATGCACAGCAAGTTGAACACAGAGAAAGACTTCTTTGAGTATGAAGGGATATGCCATTTAATAGCAATGAGAAAAAGACAAAGAATATGAAAAAACATGTTAAAAAAAGCTGGAAATCTCCACTTTAAATTTAAGGCCAAACATCAAAGACTCTAAAACAGAGAAAGAGAGAGAAAAAAAATGATGGTGTTTTAAAAAATGTCTAGGTAGTAATATGGTTCTACAAACGCATAAATCTCACATAAGTTCAGTTTACTTGTATAACTTTGGTTGATCACTTCACTGGATGACAGTCTTACCTGAATTAAAAAGAAATAATTGCTGTCTGTGTTTTCTGTCATGAAATTGCTACTAAACATGTGCTTTTTGATAAGTCTTGAAAGAGTATTCCAGATATACTGTTATTCCCCCCCCCTTATCTTGTGATTACTATACCTATACTACCTGTTAAATCCTTTAATTAAATAGCACAGTCATTTTTTAGAGATGGACAAAGAACGGATAAAAGCATTTGTGTGGGTAATGTTACATTTTGATTTTTTTTTTTACCCACTGGGCTATGTCCATGTTCTTTTTTTTTTTTTAATTTATCACTGCAGGTTTATCCAAATGGTCTTTTTCATTTGGAAATGAAAGTCTGGGGAATTGCTATTATTTCTGTAGATACTTCTATGAGCAAGACCACTGGTATGGATTCACATCTTTCTTAATGACCATCAAGACATTCATAAGAAAGCAAAACAAAAGTGACCTTATGTAACTCAGGTGACAAATCTGAATAGCATCAAGGACTTGACATTAAGCCCCAGAGGTTGCTGAAACCACATGCTGACAAACTGGACATATACTAAAAGACAAAAGATGTGGCAAGAGCAACTGAAAGCCATAGATATGCAATCTTGTACACAGATAAACATCGAACCACCACCAACTCCTCAGAAAAACGGCAGATATGTCTACAGATATTATGAAAACACAAATAAATACTTCAGATCATGCCTTAGGTTTTATCTTTTATATTTTTTCAAATCCTGTACTGCCCAGTGTGTAACTCTGAGGTTTCTTGTAGCCTGTTCATTTGTGCCCTCTCGTGCTGGGCACACACAACAAAGCCTCTCCGGGGCTGCTCTTCAAGGACACCCAGCCCCTCCTGGGCCCAAAAAGTATCAACCAAAGAGCCTCTGAGGGGGGCAAGCTGAGTACATCTTTAAACTGAAGCTTTAATTGGAGAATCAACCCTGGTATGCAAATTAACCAAACCTATAAAGGTGGGAAGAACTTGTGACCTGTTGTCCATCTCGGGGCCCATCTGGGCAGCAGCCTCTGGCTCCCCAGGGGTACCTTTGAAGGCCTTTCCAATAAATCCCCACCTTTTTTCCCTTTACTCCTGTCTGGTCTCTGTTTCTAGGAGGCCTCTTAAGGCATCACAAACTGAAATAATGCATTATTCTATTCCATCACCTCTACTCAGCTCTGGCATTAATAAAGAAACCCCACACATTTTGATAAAAACACTGGCCCCACTGAAGTCAGTAGGATACTGACTTCAACAGGCTCATGATTTCACTCCAGCAAATACAGCTGCCACTCTAACTAATTGCACCTGTGAATGCCCAGCACCAGTGGACACATGAGATTTTCTTTAGATACTGTTGTGGGTTTGGTTTTTCCAGTGAATCTTCTCCAATTTTTTACCTGAAAAAGAGGACTCTGCAAAGAAAGGGCAGCAGAAGCTAGAGCTAGGGAGTCGGGGAGGGGCAGTTCGGAGAATGAATGATGGGCAATTAAAATACAAAAGAACAGTCCAATGACCCTTGCATTCCACTGAAAAGCTTCCAAGGAGGGAGGGTGTGGGTTGGGCACTGGCTTGCTGAGGGGGGAGGTGGTGTGGTTTTGGCAGCTTCTTAGCTGAGGGTGGTTCAGTCTTTGCCTGGCTTGGAGGGGAGACGGTTGTGGTCATAATTATATAAAAGAGGAAATTGCTTGATGGGCAGGAAAAGGCTGTTATCGGGGTTTTTCTGGGTTTTTTTTTGTTGTTGCTGTTTTTGTTGTTGTTTGCCTGTCTTGTTTTTATATATATATACGTATTTGTGTATACATGTATACATATATTCTTAAAAAGAACTAGTAAAGAATTCCTTTTCTCATATCTTTGTCTGAAAGCACCATAATTTCAAAGTTATAATAATTTGGAGAGAGGGGATCATCCTTTCCATTCCAGGAAGGTTCCTGCATCGTTTGGCAGACACTTGTCTTTTAAGACAGATATCTGTGTAAGAACTTGAGTTGCTATATTAATTGTTCAGGCTCCACGAAAGTAATATAATGTAGCCCAACTTTGTCCCTTGCTACTTGTTAGTTCTTTCCATTTAATTTACATCCTATTTAAAAACGCCAAGACCTACCAGTCCTTCTCTAAACATTGAATAGGAAGGGTCTCTAGAAAATAATGACAGGTACTTCCAGATTTGGAGATATTTCCCCAATACCACTACACCCAACAGCAAATGCTTCTCAGGATCTGAACTCAGATTTTACCCTAAATAATCATGTAACATCTGGTCCAACAGACCAGCCTTTAATCCTTTAATAGGCTCCTCAAATAACTGGTTTTCTAACATAGGATTTACTGCTGTGTCAGCTCATGTGGCGATAGTCTGTGTGATGTAGAAGACGCAGATGATGGGGTAGAGGCCATGCTGCCACCAGAGAGCTCTGGTTGAATGGTCCCATTTGAGCTGGGTACAGAATAGCTGCAGAGCTACTGTCTTCAGTATCCTATACTTGTCTCACAAGGATCTGAGAGTTGGTGTATAAAGCATCATCTGAGTCTGACAAATAATTCACTAAGTGTTGCTTGGAAGAGTGGAGAGGTCTGCTTAAAGCATCAGACTGAGACCCTACTCACTCAGAGCTGTGCATGTAAGATATACCCTTTTCATGTGCACTCCTTGAGTCTCCTTGACAAGATATTTTACAGCCCTACGATTTATCAAGTCATACCATCAAACTATCATGTCTAAAATGATGCATTCAAATGCCAGAGATGATGAGAGCAGAGAGGCACAATGTATTGTTTGGCTAAACTTTCAAAGCAGCTACTTGGGAAGTGTTTTAGAAATTAAAATAGCCAAATTATTTTTTAACATTCAGCTGAAGTGGTATCAGGAGCATTTCCACATAGAGTTTCACCCTCAAAACTCTGAATCCAAAAAGAGAGGAGGAAGAATTCTTAGTGATGGTAATGATTTTTAATGTTGGGAAATTTAGGAGCAGAAGCAAAAAAACGAGCAAAAAAAAATTTCTGGATGTTTCAAGGTGAAAACATAACATCTTTCAGATTGTTCCCTTTTGGTAGTCTTTTCTTTAAAATAATCTCAGAACCTTTCCAAGCCTCGGTCAAATGAATCAATTCATAAACGTTATAGTACACTAATGATCTTGTTTGAACAACCTCAGAGAAATGTCTCTAAGGAAAAAAAAATACTTAGCAGAAGAAATTCAAGAAAATATTCTTGACAAGAAGTATATATAAGGTCATTATTTTTTTACTCTAGACCTATTTGTTTTTCATAATATCGATGAGTACATCATGTCATGGTGCTGCATAAACTCTTTCAGAAAAAAAACTTCAGAGATGAGAGGATCTATTAGAGACAAGTAACAAATGACCATTCATGTTGGGTATGTTCTCCATGCAGTCTGTAGCTGAAGGGGGTCTCGAATTCTCATTTTCAAAGGCTAGAATAAAAGAGAAGGATCACTCTATATGTGACTGTTATTCTGCTCCCCACACATCTGCCAGTGGCCATTGCCAGACTAAAAATTTAGGTGGCCTCATGATTTCTAACAGTATATGGTCTTAATTTAATGATGTGGTAGAGAATACTCAGAAGTTAAACAATAGATACTTTATCTAATTTGAGAATACAGCATTTGCCAAATTGTCTTAGACATCAAACTAGGGAGTTTGTGACTGCCTGTGTTTACTGCTCTGTCAGTGCCCTCACTTTTGTGTGAACTTCTAGTCACAGATCTGCAAGTTCAGCATGCTAAGTGCTTTAGAAAGACATACAGGTTGCCCCAGGACTATAAATTTGCAGTGCTGCAGATCCATAAAAGACACTCTTATTTTCCACCGAGGCTGATAATTAGGTCTGTCCTCCAACTCTTGAATCAGCTCTACTGAGAGATAAGCTGCACTAACCCAATGACACAAAAATACACCTTTGGAAGGACTTGAAAAGATAAATATCTTTTCCTCAAGAAGAATTCTATCACCTCCCCCTAAATTTTCCCAATGCTTTTTCTGGGTTTTAGTATGCTGAGTTTACAGACTGATAGATTATTTCAAACACTGATATAAAGTAAGGTTAATTTTGCCATGCAACCTTCTGAAAAAGCACACTAGGAAATCAGCTTGGGGGAAAAAAGAAAGAAAGGATAAAGGGGTCAACCCTGGTTAATGACTGGATCTGTAAAACTATTCTTTACTGTATGTATCAGTGTTCCTGCAACTTCCATCTATTAAAAAACCCAACGACTAGTGCTGCATAAAAACATTGGCTTCTCACACTATCATAGTGGTTGAATGAATCCTATCTCAGTAACTTCAGTGGCTGCTTCTTTGAAAATATCCTAACACAAAGGCCATTTAAAATAATCAAACCCTGAATGAGTAGTGTGAATGCTACTGGTTTTCCCCATAATGCTGCTGCATAGTGTTTGTTGAAAATATTTACTCTAGCTTCCATCCTGAAAAAGGAATCCAAACTTATACTGTAAATAAAATGGAAATACAGTACAAAATCAACCTTACCTCTTAGATTTCAAATTAATCTGGCAGCTTGCAGTTTAGGTCAGCCACTTTTTTGAGCATGTGGGCCACCAGAAGCAGAAGCCCCTTTATTGGCCTGTCTATGGCAGGCACCTTGCATGCAGGAGAAAGGTGGGGCTGTTCTGCAGCTCGGTGCAATGAAGCCCACTCTTTGATGGCATCAGCCAGCACTGGGATGTAGGATATGCTAAGGCACATTTGTTTTCAGGAACTTGTTGGTGGATCAGACAGCCCAATTTAACACATGCAAAATGTGTGCCTGGACCATAATCCCACCCCCTCCACCCCCCCAACAATATCTGGACAAGAACTGGGTTGCTTTTTCCTGGGGGATATGAGCAAGTTGGCTTCCCCAAGTGCCAGCGAGCCCTGTTTCAGTAGCTGATGTGGGTTTCGTTTTTCCAGTGAATTTTCTCCCATTTGTTGCCTGAAAAGGGGGATGCTGTGTGGAAGGAGCAGTTGACTCCCAGGAGGGAATGAATGATGGGCAATCATGGGCATCATGATGTGGCCAAGTGCCTTAGCATAGTGTTGGAATGATTCTGGGGGAGGCGGGAAGTGGGGTGGTTTTGGCAGTTTCTTAGCTGGAGGGTGGGCAGTCTTTTGCCCAGTTGGGAGCAGAGACATTTGTGGTTTTTTCTTTGCTTTAGATCTCTCCTGTGCAGCCATTTTCAACACTGCCATGGAGTTCTGCCTGCTGCCAGCTTGTACACCCGTTGCTTGCAAGAGAGAGAGTCACAGCTGCTCCACTGACACAGACATCGCCAGCTCCCACCACAGAGAGAGACCCAGCACAGCCTTTGTGGGTGCACGGGGGAGTTGTCCCTTCTCGCCCTTCCCCCCTGGAACTGCCACATGGAGGGCTGCTTGGAGCCAGAGCAGCACCCCTGCCAGACCTCTTCTCTACAGTAGTGTGACTTTGTGATAAAGCCCTGCCTCCCTCCTCAGCATGTACTGGCTGCAATTAGTGGTACCAAAGCCTGATCACCACTCACATGGGTGCCTGGCGGAGTCGACCCTTCTTCCCTCCCCCTCATCTGAGCTGCCATCACCACCAGGGAGGTCCTGCTCTTGCATTGGAGCACCTCCTGAAGCTATGAGGGCAGCACTGCACCTTCTCTGCCTCACCTGAGTCACCATCAGCCCCTGCTGATTGTGGTCGTAACTATACCAAAGGGGAAAGGCTATTACTGGATTTCCTTTGTCTTGTTGCTGTTGTTATTGTTGTTTGTTTTTTCTTGTTATATTTATAGTCTAGTAAAAAATTGTATTTTTTGCCTGAAAGTCCCATAATTTCAAAATCATAATAATTTGGAGGGAATGGGTCATCTTTCCATTCCAGGAAGATTCCCACCTTCCTTAGCAGATATCTGTCTTTTAAACTGGGACGGGACAGTAGCATTGGTTACTGAGAAGCCCTTTACAGGAGCTGACTTACTCTTTTCCTGTGTGATCGCAGGTCTGAGTTTTGCACCATCCAGCAGACGAGTGTCATCCCTACTAGTGTCCTGTGCTTTGGTCTGTTCGGTATTGACATGGGTCAGCAAAGATGAGAGGCCACTAGCTACATGGTCAAGTACTTCATAAGTTTGGCAGAATGGGAGACAACATGGGTATTAAAACTCATAATTGTAAATAACCAGGTACAATGATTATTCAAACTTGTCATTGCCAAGACACATATTAATGACTTCATTCAAAAATGGCTACATTTTTCCATTTGCTTCTAAGGGATGGGTTCCGATGACATAGAGATGTCAGTGTGTAGTTCTTTATTGTTGCAATACGCAGAAAAGAATCACACAGACTCCGGATGAAAAATAGGCAGAAGTTCGCAGTTTACTAATCTTCGGAAGGGATTTTATAAGGTAGATCGCAAAAGTGCTACATGTCACAACACTACTGGTTCCATGTGTTAGCCACCTCCCAAGAGGCAGACCCAAAAATCTAGCACGTAGCAGAAAGTTATTTTTCTAACAGAAATATTCCCTATCAGAGAAAAACAGTTTGCAGGTGCAGAGTTTATAAAACAATAACATTGTTTAGGCTATCATATATGGGAAAGAAAGAGTTCTCACAGAGCACTAGAAAGCTAAGATTTTCCTAGCTAAAGCTTTCTCAGCACTGACACTTTATATTAGAAAAGCACACAATATTGAATTCATTGGGTCAAGTGCAGCTAAATACTGCTCTATGAAAAAAGGTTACAGAATCCAGCCTGAAATTCTCCAGTTGGCTTGGCCAGGCTTGGATGCCATGTTTCAGGACATAGTAAAAGTCATGTAAATAAAGTTATTTAAGTCCGACCTCAAAAGTTTACAGGTGACAGCTGTCTAGGATACCTGTAAAATGCAGATAGTCATTAACTGACAAAAATTGATGATGAAAACTATGTTCTCATTTTCTTAGGAGTACAAAGCAAAACACTTACCCTCAGAAACTCATAGCTGATATTCTTTAGAAGTTCCCAAACTTTTTACATTGTACTAACCTCCTGTAATTTCTGGGGCATTTTTTCCATGATACTATATATATATATATATAAACCAATAATGTTTTATCTAAGGGATCTTGGAGATTTCATCACTACAGTACTATAAAGCTATTTATACAAAAGAACACAACACATTTGCTTTCATGTTGTGTCAGTACCTATATACCGAGGCAACAAATATGTCACCAGAGCTCCTTGTGAGGACAGTAGATGGCAAAATGCTAACTTTCTTGGCTGTTGTTTCACTTAGAGAGCAGACACATTTTCTCTACGCAGCTGGCTTGCAGGCTGTTGATAAAGCTGCTTCACTGACAATTAGAGAAGAAGGGCATATTTAACATGGATATGGGTTGGTCCTTAGCGTCGAGGACAAACACCAAGAAATGTATTTCCTGATAGTTACTATATTCCAAGAATACTCCTTTCTGTCTTTGCCCCTGCCTATATTTTAACACTGGAGGAAAACTTGGCTACTTTTTAAAAAAAGGTTTCACTTGATAGTGTTTTACAGAGTTATGTGATCTATCACTACATGTTACGCAGCGTTGTATACTTTCCATTTGTGTAAGGGTCTCAGAGTAAATAATTTTTTGGTTTGTACATCTATTGTACTACTACATGCTCTCCATATAAATCATACTTTATCCTCAGTATTTCATCTCAGTCCCACTATATCACACCATAAACATGCCAAGTACTAATCTCCTTTGACTGACAGTGACACGGCAGTCCAGTTATTCTTTGATTTGAACCAGAACAAAACTTTCTGTCATTTAATTTTTTTTAACCCACTGTTCAGATTTTGTAAATTATTTCAAAGAGCTTGAGACACTGCCGCGTCCCCTAGCCACGCACAGTTTATAATCCAAAGGTGTAAAGCCTCCAGGCAGAGGGTGGACGCAGCTTCCAGGGTTCGGACCCTGTGACCGCTGTCAGGGGCGAAACAGGTTCCGTGTCTGAGGAACGGATCCTATCAGAGGACCTCGCTCCTCGAGTCCACTGAGTCCCAGGGAAGCACCCTTCAGCTGGGTGTCGACACCGTCAGTGGTGCCGAGCACAAGCAGGCAGTTCGTGGCCTCTGAGGGAGAGCGGAGCGACGAGAGAGAGAGGGAGACCGAGGAGGGTAAGCAACAAGGTTTATTCCCGGAACAGGTGGGGGGGATCTCTCGCTTGCCGAAGGCACACAACATCCTTTATACTCAAGCAGGGTTAGGGAGGAACTAACCAGGGGAACCAATACATTTGAACATTACTACATCGGGAACCAATCATATAACAATTGAGAGGAGGGGAGAACAAGTCAATCAAACAGAAACCAATCATTCGACGCCTAGGGGAGAACCTTCTAGAAGCTCGTCTTGATAGACAGCCTTAACCCTCCCCTAAAGGCGTGGAATAGCATTAAAAATCCTCCCAGGAGCGAACCATTTCTCCTTTAGGGGGAACACAGATCATACCAACAAGTCTTATAAGTCAGTTCTTTTTATAACTCCATCTCTGTACTATCCTCCATCTCAGAATCATCCAGCCATCTGACTGCACGGGCTGGAGCAGCCACTGGAGCTGTCTGGGTCCCTACAAGACACCTAAAGAGGAAACTGAATAAGAAAGATGATAAGTAAACGACATAAAAATAAACACCTCACTCATGTGCAGTGTAATAAATACTCAGTTCATGAAGAAATTATGTCAGGACAGCCTTGTTTCATGAACTATTTCTCTCCAAGCAAGCAGTACCTTCCATTTCTAGGTATGTTCCCCAAGTATTGCATCTCAAATCAGCAAAAGGCTGTAAAGGTCTCTTTAATCCCTGAAAAATAGACTAAGATGGTAACACAGATAACATATTAAATGACATAAACATGGATTCATTTTTGCTAGAAACTTTAGGCAAAACAGCAAATGGTCATGCTGTAAACAGGATCAATCAATCTTCAATAACATCAGTATGCTTTATCAGATTTCTCATGACTTTAGGATCAACCATTTTATAATTTAGGAGGGGAAACTTACAGTTTTATTCCTTCTTCCTTAGATCTGGCATTACACAGGCCAATGTAGTTATCTACATGAAAGATTTGTAAAGTTTTCAGTAGGCCCACAATGAGTTGAAGAAACAAAGAACATTTCCAGAGCCAGCAAAAAATTTTCAATTAACAAGCTTCTTTCACAGCAAATGGCAGAATTTGAAAATAATAATAATTTTAAAAATCTAACTTTTCAGTGGGAAAATCAAGACATCTGAAATTGCTCAGTTTTTCTCAGGAATTTCAGCATTCTCTAGTTTGTCATAAATTAAAATATATTTTCTAGATTGTTTCAACACAAATTTTGGCAATACTGCCTTTGCTTGAATCAAAGCTCTGCTTCAGAGACTGCATTTAGCAATTTACATTCCCTTCCTCTTTCAGGAATGAATGACATGTATTGCTCTGTTCTAACTGACCTGTGGTAGTCACAGGACAACAATGGATCACAGGGAATGATGGCTGTTGTGGTTTGATGCTGGCCAAATGCCAGGCACCCAAAAAAAATCTGTCCACTCATTTTCCTCTGTTATAGCTGAGCAGAGGAGGGGAAAAAAAACGAAGGTTTCATGAGTTGAGATCAGGATTAGGAGAAAACATTCTAAGGGCAAAACAGGCTTAAACTTAAAGGTATAAAGTAAATTTATTATTAATAGAGTCAAAGGAGGATAATGAGGAATAAAATAAGACTTTAAAACACTTTTTACCACCCCAGCTCCTCCCTCCTTCCTACCGGCAGCACAAAGAGACAGGGCATTGGACTTCTGGTCAGTTCTTCACTCAAAATCTTTCTTCAGTTTGCTTAGGCAGAGGAGTCTCTTCTGCTATGCTGTGGGGTCTCTCTTATGGGAGACAGTTCTCTGTGAACTTCTCCAACATGGTTTTAACTTCACGAGTAGCAGTCCCACCCAGCCTGCTGTAACGTGAGTCTGTCCCACAGGCAAAACAGTTTTCACAAAACTGTTTTGTGTGGGTCATTAGTTCATGGGGTGAAGTCTTTTAAGGATAAGCTCTTCCAGTTTGGAAGCAAGGGTCCTCTCTCTCTGAAAGCAAGGGTCCTCTCTCTCTGTTTGGGTGTCCCACCAGACTACAGCTTTTTAGCATCCACCCACTCTGGCGTGAGCACCTTTTCTCATGGACTGTGAGTGGATTTCTGCATCCCCTTGTGGAGTTCATGGATTATAGGGACACTGTTGTATTAAAGTCCTCACCACGGTTTGCAGACAGATCTTGACTCTGACGCTTGGAGCACTCCTCCCCCTCTTCCTTACCACTGATCTTGGTGTCACCATTTCGTCTTCTGTCAAATGTTCTAATTTCCTCCTCTTTCTCTAAGAGGAAAAAATTGCTGCTTGTAAGTACCATTGCCAACAAATTCCACCAGTTCAAAGATTTTTGTAAGATCCCACAGTGCTGAGAGATTCTGTGTCTGGGAATTGATGGCCATGTTTTTGCCAGCGGTGACATGTCCCCTGCCACCACTGCGTGGGTGGTGCCGTGTCGGCATCATTCAACACTTCTCTTCATGTGGGGTGCTGAAAAGGAGAAACTGCTGCCACCACCCCGCCTTTCTGCCCACAGTGTGGCTGGCTAGAAGTGGCCAGGCAGGCAAAGTTCACTGCTGGCTGTGGTGAGGTCACTGTGGCCACATGGTGGCTGCATGGCTGGGCCCGGCACCGGGATGGTCCCAGCTGCAGCACCCCACCACCTCTGGAAACAAACCTGTGTGTGCCACTTCAACTTCCTTCTTAAATATGTCATCACAGAGGCGTTACCAGCCTACTTGGGCTGGCAGCATTTCCATCTTCAGAGCCATCAGAGATTGGCTCTGCTGGACCCAGCAGAAGCTTCCAGCAGCTTCTCACAGAAGCCACCTCTGCAGCTTCACCCAGCCCCCCCACCAAAAAAAACCAGGCGATGTTAAACTAGCACAATGTCTAATATGATCATCTTACAGAGAGTGATGAGACTTGAACTACAGTTCCAGTGAGGGGCTTGCAGCAGCCAAGACAAACACAAATGAGTGTGAAAAATCCATAGAAACAAGACCCCGCACCTCAAGTAAATTTAGATACGGAGTTATAGAAGGGTGATACTGAAATATGGCAGGTTGGGGTTTTTTTATTATTAAGCATCAGATTGAAACATTTCAACATTTCTGAACTGAGATGTTCAGAAACTTGAAGTTTTCAAAGAATTTAAATATATAATATTTAGAAATATAATTACTTTTCACTTAAAATTTCTGACTGTTAAGTGACTATTTCTTCAATTAGGAACTCACTAGTATAATTTCTAATGAAGTCAGTAAAATTTTCACCAATGTCAAATGTTGGGGAAAAGCTTTTCTTTTGGATCTGGCTGAGAAATTAAAAGAGTGACTGGTGTTTCTGAAAATACATCTCTTTTTTTGTGAACTGAATCTCTTGAAAACTGGCAATGCTGAGGAAACAGCACCAAGTGAGGGTAAAATTAATTAATAACTCTACAGCAATCCATTCTTCCTTTTTTAAAACATCTAATCTGCCTTGAAGGAGGCCTATAAAACTATATTCCTGGAAGAGTCAGACAGAAATGGAAAAGGACTGCAATAGGAAATGAACTAAATACAACAATGGAGAGGCAGCACTTCACTATGGAAGTCCTTAGTCTGTCTCAACTCCCTCTCCCTTTTTCCTCCAGGTTTCTTTTGTTCCATCTTTTACTTATAATCTTTCTCTTTATCTCTTCCCTTTTCAGAACAACACATATAATAAATCAACTGACTTTCTCTGCTGACTCAGAGAATATGAAAAAGCAAACTGACAGTGAGAAAATCTCTCAAGCATTCACTAACTCAGATTAAGAAATTTCTTCTTTTTCTTCCTAGAGGCAAATGAGAGGGATTTAGAGTGTATTAGCATTGAAATGGTTCCAGGATAGTAAACCCAACAGGATGACAATAACTGAATTCATCCAACACCACCATCTCTGGAATCAGTGTTTCAATACACTCTTAAATCTCCAGAAGGGGCACATGGTCTGCCTTATTATGGTACTTTCTTTCCAATGCTCTGGTGAAGCATTTCTCCAACAGTAAGAAGTCTGGAATTCCCTAAATTGTTCATGTGGAGACGTAAATGCTGTGGAACATCTCTGGACCTGAACCTTCTACTTAATTTACAGAGAACAGTATTTTTCTGGAGACATTCAAAAGCACCTATTCTTTTCATTGACATTACAGGGACTGTAGAAGACTGTACAGACTTTACAATTGTAAAATTCCATGCACTGAGGATGACTAAAGGAGAAGACATTAAATTACACCTTGGTTACTGACTGTCAGCATACACTATGCAAACTCCTTTCCTCAAAGGCTTCTTCACTGCTCTCATTCCCTTCTAAACCTCTACCTTCTAAGTCTCCATCTGCCATAAGAGGACCATAGAATGCCTTGGGTTGGAAGGATCCTTAAAGGCTATCTAATTCCAACCCTCCTTCCCTGGGCAGGGACATATTTCAGTGCAGCACAGCAGGTTACTCAGAGCTCCATAAACCTGGCCTGGAACTCTTCTAGGGATGGGGCACCCACAACTGCCCTAGGCAACCTGTTCCGGTGCCTCACCAATGCCACAGTAAAGGGTTTCTTCCTAACATCTGATACAACCCTACTCTCTTTCAATTTGACGCAATTCTGCCTCATCCCGTCACTACATGCTCTTATAAAAAAGTCCCTCTCCATCCTTCTTGTCACTACCTTCAGGTACTGAAGGGAAGGCAGCAATTAGGTTGTTCTGAATCCTTCTTTTCTTCATGCTGAACAAACCCAACTCCTAGCTTTTCATAATAGCATTTTCTCTTTTCTTCCTAAAAGCTCCATCCCTCTAATCATCTTGGTAGCCCTCCTCTGGACTCACTCTAACAGGTCCTTTCTGGCTTGGGGACCCCAGAGCTGAATGCAGCACTCCAGATGGCATCTTGCTAGAGCAAAGCAGAGGGGCAGAATCACCACCCACACCCTGCTGGCCACATTTCACTTGATGCAGCCAAAGATACATTTGGTTCTCTGGGCTGAATGCACACGTTCCTGAGTCCTGTCCAGCCTCTCATGCATCAACACCCCTATTCTTTCTTGTCAGGGCTCCTCTTGATCTGTCCATCCTCCAGCCTGACCCAAGGCCAGCACCTTGCACTTGGCTTTATTAAACGTCATGACATTCCCATAGGACAACTTCTTGAGTTTGTCCGGGTCCCCCTGGATGACATCCTGTTCTTCAGGTGTGTCAACTGCACCACCCAACGTGGTGTCATCTGCAAGTTTGCTGAAGGTGCGCTGAATCCCAGAGTCCATTGGGACTCTGAGCCATTGGCTACTACCCCCTGGATGCATCCATCCAAACAATTTCTTATCCATTTAAGAATCCTCTCATCAAATACATCTCCATCCACTCGTACCTCTTAGGTCTGATCCTTCTCTTCCTTCTCTCTAAGGAGAGAAATAAAGTGAGAGCTGAGAAAACTGACATATCAGTTTGCTGTAAATATTGAAATGTGTGCATGGGGCTTGCTATAAAGAGAGGGGCTGGGTGGGGGAGCAGAGGGGAACACATTTTCCACAACGCTTTGACATTTCCCTTTCAATTCTCATTCCATCCTTACTTCTTGCTTGGTGCATTTCCAAACAACAATACATGGGTTATGTAAAGATCCTGCTTCACTGAAAATCTTCAGTAAACAGAAGATTTCAAGAGCCATCTGGCTATCCTGTGCCACAGCTTGTGGGAATATGATGTCAAAAAGGGACTTTTCAGATGGATGATATACCAGTGGATTGACAATGCTATTTTAATACAGAAATATCTTTAGAGTGAAGACCTTGTCTTCATTTCTCAACAGCAAAGTACACAAAACAAGAACTAAAAGCATTGAAATGAATAAAAATCCAGACTGTGTGCTTTAAATGGTGCAATTTTTTGTACTTAAAATATGGTCCTCATTTACCCTAAGTGCATATTTGAACCCCAAAACTGTTAGGTTCTAATTAGGGTCTAATGCACAAGCTCTGGCACCTCTAGTCATGGGAAGTTAATATCATGTCATCTGCTCTGCACATTGCAGAGCAACCCCTCCAAGGGTAAAAAGGAATGTAGGCCCATGTCTGGCCTGGCTGAATTCCATATCTTCTCTATTGACTTACATCACCAGTGAAGGTCAGTACCTATTAATGTACTGCTCATGAAGTGGCTGAGTCAATGGATGCGTTTAGTTCTGCAGCCTCTGCAACACCAAGGACTACCTCTGGTTGTGGGGTAGGTCTTACAGAGGATGTGAAGTTTTGTTTTAAAATGCCACAAGTTGGTAGCTTCAGCATATAAATCAGAGTCCATAGCTGAGTAGAACTAAACAGTACTTCAATCACATCAGGAAGTATCATTGCTGCAAAGGGCTACATAAGGTTCCTCAATGTCTCCTAAATACGTCTCTTTTTCATGAATTTTCTTTCATAAGCCTCTTCTTCTCTACCCTGTCAGTTCCCACACTATTTATGGCTAAAATTTCCCCTTTTGCCAAAATGTTTCTCCTTACCATATAGGTTTGGCTTCTCAATGTCCATCTGCTTCTTCTGAGCTTTCAAAAAGGCTTGGACATCAAATCCTTTTGCTACAGAAACACCACTGAGGAACCGAGAAGGGATTTTTGTGCAGACATCAGGTTCTTCTGTACCAAACCCCAAATTAAGCAGAATCTCCACTGGATCCTTTTCCCAGAACACCAGCCATTCAGTGATGCTGTGGTGGAAACACCAAAATTATTTACATCACGGTCTTGTAGTAGCTATCATATGATCTTGTTTTAAATAATTATCTTCCCTTCTTTTCCCCTCTTGTGGGGACTGCTGCTGAAGTGGAAGTAGTCACATTGCATTTTGGGTCACATTGCTAAAAGATTAATATATGTTCCTCTCCCAGAATAATCAGCTGGCATTACATCTAGATAGCTCAGCAAGTAGAACATTAATAAAAGGTGTAGGTTCACAGTTCTGCAGGCTCCCTTTGCTCTAAACACAACACAGACAAAGCATGCTGCAGCTGCCATAAGGACAGACCTCACAGCCTTTTACCTTCCAGAGGATCCAAAGCCCACTGTAGCTTCAAATAGGTTTTGATTTTTCACAAATTCATTTGACATCAGTAACTATTACTGAGAAGATTATTTTGATCTTGTTGAAATAAATCAGTACATGCCTTTTACAAATTAAGACCTTGACTGCTTATTTAAAATTGTACTCACATTTGTTGATCTCTTGACAGACTAATAACTTGTATTCCTTGCTGGTAATACATGGATGTAACTAACCTTTGGGGTGGACCAGTGAGCGTGAGCATGGGGGAAAAGCTGAGATTCTTGCAGCTTGACATAACTGGACTTTCTGAAAACTCTAGCAGGGACCTGGTTGGTAAAAAAGCAACCATGAAAGGTGTTTACTTATGTACTCCTCTGGGATGTCATTATTATTTTTTCCTAAAGTAAACATTTGCATTTGGTTTACAGTGATACATAATAGCAATGTCTTAGAAGAGGAGTTGATATGAGTGTGAAAATACGCTTATTCTCAAGAACAGTATGTTACAGTAGGTGTGAGAATATAGGTGTAAGGTACCAGTTAATTATAAAGGTGGCAGAGTGGCTCACTTTTGACAGATGGTGCATCTTTGGGGAACCTTGAGGGAGTATGGTTTCTCTGGCCACTTACTTCAAAAGATATAATTGCTCATAACAAAGTTTTGGAGACGCAAGGCACAGTGAGTTGCAGCACCAGGAGTGTCACCTGAGAATGATTCTGTCCTTCACTTTATTGAGTCTGTATTTGCTAATCTGTAGTGAAATAACTGCTTTTCAGAGCCCTCACACTGTAAAAGGAGTATCACACACCATGGCAGTCTTTGTCAACAAGTTTTGTTATGCCCAAAATGAACTTTACCTTACACACCTATCAAGATCAGTAACAAATGTTTATATAGAGTGGAAGCACTGCATTGATAATTTTTTTTTATCATTGAAGGTTATCCATCAGCTCACATGTTAAACAGGCCTAGAGGGATATGCAGATTTTTAAACTAAACTGTTGATAGCAGTGAGAGAAGGAAATTGCAAAGAAAAACTAAAAATAATTTATTTTTCTTACATTTTTCCCCCTCAAAACAGAAATCTGTCAAACTAGAGAAAAGACCAAAAGATTGATTTCATTAAATAAGAAAAAACTTCAGCCTGATTGACAAAGTTGCCTAGCGATATCACTGTGGGAAGCTCAAAGTGTAGTTTAGTCATAGAATAATGCAATACATGTCAACAAGAAATGGAAAATAAGTGCCTTTACATTTCATAAATCAATAGCAGTACCCTCTAATCCCCTGTATTGAAAAGTAGGCACTATAAATTGGGTTCCACCATCTGCTGTAGAACCATTCAAGATAGAGATAGAGCAAATCTGATTAAAATAAATTTTAATACCCCTTTTTTTTTTTAATTTAAAAAGCCATAATTGCAATATATTACTTTATATTCTCATTCCAACATATACAAGTATGAAATTTTGGTACATAATAGTTTTTCAATTATATTCAAAATTTTGTGAATATTTGTGAATATTGATTTCTCTGGGCTTAGCACGATACACTAAATATGTTTGAGAGTAGTGACAGATGCTGAATACTTGCAAGAGTTTCTGGAGGAGGAAATATATGTTCAAGAACTTAAGACACTGTCTACTGGACTCCAAGTGTGCTATACCTGTGAGCTGTAATCGTATTTGATCATTTCATGAGGATGACATTGGAATAAATCAGATGAAAATACACAGAGCCTGTAATCCTCACTTCCTCTTCTAAAAGTGAAATAACACACTTGCTGATCTTCTGAAAGCTAGGGTAACATATATATGCCTATGAACAGCAGAAGATACCTGAACTCCACAAGATAAATGCTAGGGGCTTTTTTTATCTATAAAAACAAATAGAGAAGAAAAACTTTTGCAGTTTTCTGCTCTACTTAAAATTGTCTCAGTAAAGAAGGAGAAAACATCCTTTCAGAAGATTATTTTTCTGCTCGTAAATTCTAACATGAGTTTCTTCTGGCTTATTCAGTAAAAGGATATCCATCCAAATTGAGAACATAAAGGTTACTGACATCCTGTAATTTGTGTAGTAACATAAAACAGACTTTCTAGCAGCAAACTGAGCATAATTTGAATTAGAATCAGCTACTAGTTACATATTATTTCCTACTCATGTGCCAACAGAAGTTGTAGATTCACTATAAAATCCTTGAAAATGTAAAAAATAAGATTAGAAAGTGAGACTTAATACAATTTTTCCCCTAGCAGAACATAATAGAATGTTATACCACAAGCTGGCTGCTGATGTGATTTCCTCATATCTCACATTTCCAGGACTTGGTGAATGCAAACGCTGCAAAATAAAAACCCAGCACTGTGAAACACTGGCTAGGGTGTTAAGTAAAAAACTTAATGATGAATTTAATGATGCTGTATTTATAGGCGATATAGGCAGTAGCAGATCATCAAAAACGCAGATGGGCAGAACACGATAGGTTATTGCAAGTTGGGTAAGAGGCAATAGCTGGTGTGGCTGTACTCTAAAACCAGGCAAACACAGGCTGTGACACCTGAACTAGCTTTTGGTGTAGGCCAAAGTAAGTTGAATTGTCCTGTATTTCTGTGGGGCAAGAGCATGCCAAGGTACTGCTACCAGGACTAAGCCATCCAACCTGTTAAGTGGTAAATAACTGTTCAGGACCCTATTTCCACCTCATGACCTTGACAAACTTTACATCTCTGGGTGGTGCAACACAGGTAATTTCACTCATGGTTAGAGCCTTTTTTTCTAATGATAAGACCCTCACAACAAGTTTCTCATTAGAGAGGTTGACATTTACTACAGTTTGTTTTCTCCATATTCAAGATGTCACAGAAAGAGTAATAGGGAAGCATAGTGTTTATGTTTCCTGATCTGTGCAAGTATTTTGTTTCCAACATTAGAAACACTGAATCTCATTACCAAACTGGAAGATACTCTGGGGGAAATAATGCCCTTTAGAAATCTGTCAGAAAACCTAATGAACATAAACAAACAAATAAAAAATGCTTTGTAAACCAAACATCTAAGTATACTTTTTTAAACTAAACACCTAAGTATACCTTTGCAAAGCAAAATGTGGCCTCATATACTTGAGGGAAGATAGGACATTTTAGCCCTCGCAATCTCTTATGAACAGGAGACAAGATTAGATCACAAATTGTTGAACTTCATCTTCTGCTTGTCAACCCAATAAACAGAAAGTGTAGACATGGAAACACTGATAAATAATATTTTGGGCTTCCAAAATACTTTTCTGTGGACATGAAGAGCTATGAGGTGACTTGGGCTTCTGGTTCCTTTCCTATTTTTTTTTTTTCCTCTGGATTCTCTGCATTCAACAGATCAGGAAAGTAAGTGAGAACAAGGGAGAGGTTTTGCATTTAGGTCAAGCAGAAATCCCATCATCTAATAGTCTTATACCATAACTTCCAGAGTACATTGCAAACCCATCCTAGAAACCTCTACTCCTTCCCCAGAAGAAAATTAAATCATGCCACTGAAGAAGGTGAGCCTAGGACTTTTCAGATGAAAAGATGAGAGAAAAAAAAGAAACACCTTATCCATGGATATCACATTCTCCCAATAGCTCCCCCCAACCCAGACCGAGATCTGTGGTCCTTGATATTTTATAGTTAAGCGGTCCTAACTAGACATGATGAATAATGTTATGATGTTCTGTCTTACCTGCCTGCTTTTGGCTCACAGCTTATCCCTCCTTGCTGGTAGACTGTAAAACAAAAACCACTGAAGAAAGACCAAAAAAAAAAAAAAAATTAAATCCCCCAAAAGAACTTATGCTCTGTCCTAAGCAGAAACAAGGTCAGGCAGGCAGTCCAATGGGCAGGCACAACACAGGTCATTCAGGATATGGATGGGGATGGCTTGTAGAAAAACACAGCCATAGGCTCATCTTTTCTGTATGTGTCACCTACTTTCCCCTCAATATATACTGATCTCTGTTAAGTGTTGAGATTCAAATCTTGAGTTTATGCATAAGGCAAAACTCATGAAATTTTATCATTTGGCATGAATAAAGTCTGTCATTTCTGAACTTAAATATTACTAAGAACCTAATTAAATCAGGTTATCTGGACCAGGAGTGAATAGAATGGAAGCAAAAGCCTTTTCAGTGTATCATGTAAGAAGAAGCTGTATGATGGCTCTCAAATGTTCCATGTCTGCATAGTGACATGGTAATTAGCAGTGACACCTGCAATAATAGCTAGTTTTCCTCTCCAGAATGTGGCTCACTTGGCCTTACCCTAGTACTGAAAAATGTTGCTATGACTGTAACATAAGGCTACTGCTATTTTTTTTGCTCCTGTACTAATTGAAAAACAAACCAGTGAGAGGCACCAAATCATCATCATCATAATAATAATATAATAGGGAAATTAAAATAATAAAACTAACTAAATAAATAAAAACTAAAGGCAGAAAACACTGGTTTAAAACCGACAGAGTCAGGATAAAACCTGACACCCTGTTAGTCAGGGTGGCAGTAACAGTCCCATTAACATGGTGGATGCAGTCCTCCTGAAGTGGTGGATGTGGTTCTGCTGAAGTGGTGGTCCTGTAGAAAGGGTCTGCTCCTCCTCAGAAGGTCTGGTGGAAGCTATGTAGCTCCTGTCCTCTGGGAAGTCCAGTGGAAAGGGTTGTCTGTGATCTGGGTGTTCAGAATCCCAGATTATATCCAGGATGGAATGCTTGGTTCCTCCTTCTGGGTGGAGCATCTCACAATGGGATGATGAGTCATGGGGCAAGGTGTGAATGGCCCCATTAACAGAAGATAGTCCAGAGGGAGTTATCTCTGAGTCATGGGCAGGGCCATTGATGGGCCTTGAATCAGGGAGATAGTCCAGGGGGAGGAGGCAAGAAAACACTGTCCCACCTGGGCTCAGCAACTCATGAGGATGGTGATAGAATACACTGCAACCCAGGACAGCTCATCATCTCTCTTCCAAATGTCATTCTTAAGTCTGCTTTTTTTTTTTTTTTTTGCACTTTAAAAGCAGTGAATGCATGAAATCATACTGAAGAATTCATGGGAAACATCAGTCTTTCAGGCTTTATTTTTATCCCAAACTTGGACAAAAATTTTTAAAAAATCTCAGTTTTGGTGATCAAAATACAATTAATTTTAAGTAAGTTTAGTGTTTAACTATATTTCTCTACAGTGGTAGTTTGCCTATGGGGTTGTAGGTACAGTATGTGTAACTGAAGTTTGTGATATAAATCATTCTTGTACAGCATGGTACAACTACCCTGGGGCACACAGCCTTGTGAAATTACCATGACAAAGCAGATAACTTGATCAGAAAGAGATCAAGACATGTGATGGGAAATTCTGTCCTTCAAAGAATAGCCTCAAAATTAATAGAGCATTGAGATACACTTCTCATGAGGCACTGTTGTAAGCAAGACAGGTTGTTTCAGAACAAAAAAGTTGTGTGAAAAAGCATTTTGATGCTTTTTTTTTTTTTTTCCAAAATAAAAAGCTCAATCTTTGCTTCAAATCAGCCAAAGTAGAACATTTTGTTCTGAATTTTCAGGGGTCACAACTTTCCTACCAGAATCTTCAGTACTGAAGATATTCTATTTCTTACTGGAGAAAACAGATAATTACATAATGAAGTAACACAAACTTATAGAACAGAAGAATGCAACCAGTGATGGATATTTTCTTCTATATAGTCTTCTAAAAATAAAAGTAGAACTCTCTGGAAGGCCATTGCCAAATCAGCTCGTAACAATTAACCACCCTATGGTATGACTTCATTTTTGGTGAATCTTAGAATTAATAGGAAATACTGGGAGAAGCTTCTAGTAATTTTCTTTCCTGGGGGCTTTTTGTAACTAAATTTGGAAAGTAAAATAAAGTTGCCAAGCATTCCTTTATTCTGGATGTATCTAGCAGCCCTAATGAAAATTGAAAAGCATCTTTTCTGATTCTTCAGGAATGCATCCCAATACACAGTTCCTGCATACCTTGAACTGGGGAGACTGACCACTCTTGTGTAGAGGGAGGATTATCTCCTTTTTACCAAGCACAAAGGAAGCCCCCAGCACAAAGAAATTGATGCCAGCTCTCCTACCTTTCTGTTCAGTTTTTTTATCCAAAGATAAACAAACATGGCTCACAGATATTTGTCATTGCTGAAAAAATGCCAAAGGCAGGCTTCTTTCCCTGCAGGTTCAACCAAAGCCACAGAGACTATCAGTTTAAGGAGCTGCCTTGCTTTCCATTACAGAGGAGGGAGGGAAGGACTGATCTGCAACATGCCTGAGTTAGACATCATAAGATAAAGTTGGAGGTGGCTTCATTGCATTATTGCCTCCTGGATTCAGTGCTGCAACTCTCAATAGCACAGTGAAAAGACATGGAAAGATTGCAATAATCAGAAGTCTTTGCACTCAAGTCTTTAGAGACCTAATTTTGAGATGTGAAATATGACTTTACAAAGTTACTCAATTTTTTTTGTTAAACTACAGAGCAATAGAGTTGTTTTAAGACCATCAGCATCTGCCTAGCTGTAATCCTGAAAGCTCATTAGTGGTTCACTGAAGATTGGAATCTACCAGTAAGCCAGCATGTTTTCTCCCAACCAATCTTTTCAGTTCCCTTTATGGTCAGTAAAAGAGTTCACCCATGTTAGGAGGAAGATGCAAAGCGGTTGTTTTTCTATTGATAGAAGAAGCAGCCTAGCCTTGGACTAAACAAAGAGCTCTGAGATGATATTCCCTGACAAGTGGCACATTCACTTAGACAGAAATGAAAACAGTAGAACACTGGTGAAGTTTTGGTGAAAGAAATATTAGATTTTGCAAAACTGATGATGTTTTCCCTATCTAATGAAGAAAAAAGGAGGGAGGCAAACCCCAATCACTACTGTGACACCAAGTATCAATACAAGTATCTGATACTTCAAACTCACCCGGGAAACAAGCTGTGCTTTTTAAACATTTCAATAGGAAATACAGTCAGGTGCAAAGATTCCACCAGAACCTCTGCATGCAAGAAAAAAACATTGAGAATAGAAATGGAGTTAATGACTAAGAGCAAAACACAAATTCTTGTCACCAGTACAATCCATTGGCCTGGATCTGATGCCGTCCCAAAAAGCAAGACTGGAAAGTAAAGAAAAAAATTACCCCTGCACTTTATTGTGAAACATCACCAGTGTTTTCAGAGCCCATCAGTCAATAGAGAGCTCTGTTGCTGATGATATTGTGGGAAGATATTTTTTGATGATGAATCGGAGGGATGGTACTCTGCAAACACATGCTCCATCCAAATGGACAAATCACCTCTTTCTGTTGCACATCAGTTTCCTGTGTGCAATGCAAATATAATACTACTTTTTCTTGCCAATAATATCCTTTTAAATTTTAAGATTTCTGTCCTTGTACTCTAATCAGTGGAATAATGTGCTCTTTTTTTACTTTTTAATATCACTGAAACAGAAATTTTGAAGCCCTCTGAAACAGCAAGTTCTGGGGCATCTTGTTTTTTATCAGTTCTCATGTCTTTCAGAAATCAACCCTTTCCCAAATGTTCAGATGCCTTTGCAACCAAATGTGAGTTTAGTGTGACGGCACTGACATAGCTGTCCAGCTGCTAGCCCTCAGACCATGCAAACTGCTCCATCAAACCACAGAAGCAATGCAATTCCTTCAATGCAATTATTAATCACATCAAGGTTCCTGAGATGGTGGGAAGGGTAGGGAGAAGGGGCTCCATACAACAAGTGAGAGAAACCAGGTTGTGTTAAAGTCATTAAAAGACAAAAATTGATTAGGCTTTGCAAAACCAGCTTTTAAACGGATTGGTATGAGGGGACATAGTGTTGAAAGGGAAGACTTATAAAATGCTGGTTTATTCTGTGAATTTGTGAAGCTTCTTGTCTGACTTTGTGAGTGTTGCTTCAAGGCACAGTTCAGCTGCCACAGACGAAATGTCTTCACTTTGCTGAGACACTTGACCTGTGTCAGCTGGGACAACAACACCACTTCCTGAGGAAATCCCATCCATGAGGTGAACTGCATCTAAGAGAAGTGATTTTATGTCTTTCCTGGCGTGAAAAACAGAAGTCAGTGTCTAGGTCTGCCATAGTCACGTACAACAGCTCAGATGTAACACCAGAGACAAAATACGTTGCAAAGATGCTACCATTTTTTGAGGTGGAAAAAGAATGATTTCCTCTTACAGAATCACAAAATACCAAGGTTGGGAGAGACCTTCAACATCACTCAGTGCAACCAACAGTGTAGAATCACCATAATCACCCCTAAACCATACCCCCAAGAACCCTTCCAGAGATGGTAACTATGCCACCTCCATGGGCAGCTTGTTTCAATGCCTAATCACTCTTTCAGTGAATTTTTTTCTAATATCTAATAAGAACCTCCCCTAGTGCAACTTAAGGCCACTTCATCTCATCCTTACACTTGAGCCATGGCAGAGGAGACTGACCCCTACCTCACTAGAACTTTCTTTCAGGGAGAAATGAAGTCCCCCCGATCTTCCTCTTCTCCAGGATAAACAACTCTAGTTACCTCAGCTGGTTCTCATAGGACATATTTTCTAGACCCTTCACCAGCTTTGTTGCCTGTCTTGGAGTGATTTATGATAGTCTATTCCATGATCCTCTGCTTTATGCCTAAAAACAGTTGCTGTGTCTTTCAGGCCCAGGACTGGATATGTGCAGGGCCAGGGAAGGGGGGAGCTTTGGGCTCTTTGGTGGGCATTTTCAAAGCCTCCCTACCCAGGTGCTCTGTGGCACTGTGCAGTTAGGTTTTACTTGGCTAGCTTGGTGTGTTGGTTTGAA
>VXAC01000019.1:0-35491 GCA_013399225.1 Rhipidura dahli
GGGCAGGGCTGCCCAGCCTGGCCCAACAGGGCCCAGTGGGCCCGGGGCTCTGGACCCCTGGCTCCATCTCACCACCCCCTGGACCGGAAAAAAACCCCAAACTCCCGCCTTCCACAGGGTTTTATATGTAACATTGAGAGAAGCACAATTGGTCCAGAAAGCTATCTGTCAATTCAGGATCAACCCACTACAAGGTCTTTTTAGAGCACATAAAGGGGTGATATCTATGCCAGTCCACACTTGTCCTTATGCCCTCTCAGAACAGCACTGCTCCCAGGGATGCAATTTCCCCACCTTGAAATGGTATGGTATGGCATGGCACTGACTGCCTTTGTGATGCACTTTGGAAGCTGCTGAGGAAGACATTGTTATTATTTTTTCTCTCTGACTAATTAAAGCAAAACAAAATATTTGGGCTCAAGCTGTTCTGCTGAACATCCTGTCCTAGTTCTTCCAAAAGAAGAGCATCCCTAGGGATGTACATTAAGAACTTCTCAAAAAGAAGGCCAGTGTTCCACTTGATGAACGTTACAGAGTCCATGTGCTATGGGAATTCTGGAGGGTGATGAACTACAGTGACTGCCTTTGCTGGTGGGTTGGGCAGAAGAAGGATGTGGCACTCCACTGACCCCATAGCCAGCTCTGTTCCCAAAGCTGTCACCCCCTGGGAAGGTGGAAGCAACAGACTGCAACTCTCATCTGTGGTGGCTGTGCTGCTGCTGCCCTGGGAGCCCCAGAGCAGTTGGGCTCTCACAGCCTGGCTTCTGGGAGAATGGCACCATCTGCTGCAGAGCACCTGGGTGCCAGGTCAGAGTCTGGCCCAGAGCAAAGGGCAGCACAGTAAGAGAATCAGCTGCCTTTGGGGAGCAGGAGACATCTAACTGTCATCCATGGAAGTCTACAGACACTGGGACTTCGCCTGCAGTAAGCTCAAAATCTCACCCTGGTGCATTCAGCAAAGGCAACAAGAGGCAAGTAGATTAAAAAGTCCTCAAAACCTAACCGTGGGATGCCAGAGGTTGTGTGTCTTGGTTTGAAAGACAGGTGTCTGCCAAGGAAGGTGGGAACCTCCTTTGGAATGGATAAAATATGACCCCCTTCCATCCAAATTACTATAACCTTGAAATTAAGGGAGTTTTGGGCAAAGATATGGGATAGTATGTGTATGTATAACAAGGCAAGCAAACAACACCACCGGCAGCAAGAACAAGCAGAGCCAGAACGCAGTGCCAGCCTCTCTGGGCTGCCGGCACCTTCCCCTTCGGTGCAGTTCCGCTCACAGCCGGCAGGGGCGCCGGTGGCTCCCGACCGGGCAGGGCCGCGATGGCTCCCCGCGCCTGCAGGGGGCGCAGGGGCGCGAGCTCGGGGAGCACACGGCAATGGCGGGCGGGATGGTGAAATGGGCTGCAGCAGGAACCTTGGAGCAGCAGCTGGAATGCCAGGGACAAGCAAACTCTGGAGCAGCAAAGGAAATATATCAGAAACTCTACAGCTGTAGCTGGAACCGCAGCGTGTCCCAGCAGGCAGAGGCTGTGGGGTTACAGTTGTCAGGAAAATTAATCTACAAACACCAGAGGTTTATGTCCGAAAAGAAGAGGGGGGAGTCCTGCTACTTTATTTGAATAAAGGAAGAGGCCATGGGGCATTCCCCTGGGGTGTCTCAAATGTTTGGAGGGCGCAGCATCCTATTTATTCTAATTTCCCGACCGCATTTCCCTCTCTCTTTCCCCGTTGGCTGAAGTACTTGAGAGGTACAGACTTCCTGAATCTCATAATATCTGAGACTCCCTTCTGAAAGGAATGAGAGACTTCGTTGTGGTGTCTCCACCCACGAAGAGCCCGTGGGTGGACTTTGACGCTTCAGACTGAACCTAGGAAGTTCGGTACTGCAGTCTCCCCCTCCTTTATCCCAGACCTTTCTCAGTCCCAGATAGCCACTCAAATATCACATTTTGAAGATTGGTTTACTGTGTAAACCCTGCCTCTGTTTTCTTCTTATTGGGTTGTGGTTTTGTCCATCATCCTCGCCCCTCCCCTCTCCTCTTCTGGTGTAAGACCAGCCACGGGGCGGGGCCAGGGTGGAGTCCTTGGTTCCCCCTTTCAGCACTGTTATTTGTTACTGGTTCTGCTCCCCCCGCGGGAGAACTAAACTGCTGGGAATCGAACCTGGACTCGCCTCTCTCTCTGATTCCTTTGCCACAGTCCAATGCAGCTGCAAGACTTGTCTTTATAAACAAGCTCTGTGCCTGCTGGTTGATGAAATAAGCACTGAGAGATAAAAAGAAACAATGAGAAAGGTTCCACTGATTGATGAATGGAAAGAGATTTGTCTCTACAAGCAAACTGTAGGTCTGCTGATAATGAAGTGGATATTGAAAGATTAAAGAAACAATGAGAAGAACCATAAATTCCATAAGAATTAAAATAAAGGGGTTTATACATTTGAAGGGATTCTTAGGTATTAGGCGATTCGGGAAGTCTGTACATCTCAAGTACCTCAGCCAATGGGGAAAGAGAGAGGGAAATGCGGTCGGGAAATAAGGATAAACAGGAGGCTGTGTCCTCCAAAAATTTGAATGGAATGCCCCTCCCTTTATTTGAATAAAGTAACAGGACTCCTCTGTCTCCTTTTTGGACATAAACCTCTGGTGTTTGTGGATTAATTTGCCTGACACTTCTAATGTATAATCCCCCCTTTATTTTAATTCTTATGGAATTTATGTATCTTCTCAGTGTTTCTTTCATTTCTCAATATCCAATTTCATTTATCAGCAGACCTATAGTTTATTTGTAAAGACAAATCTCTTTCTTTCCATTCATCAATAAGTGGAATCCTTCCCATTATTTCTTTTTATCTCTCAGTACTAGTTTTATCTTCCAGCAGGCCCACAGCTTGTTTGTAAAGACAAGTCCCTCACTCCTTTCACAGTGTAGCGCAAAACCCAGAGCAGTGGCAGAGAAGCAGCGGGGCTGGGCAGCAGCAGCCGCCCAGCTCCCGAACATGGCAGGGAGAGGCTGCCTCAGAGGGGCTCGGGTCTCGGGGTTCCAGGTTTTCCCTGAAGCACTCAAATATATGGTGTGGGTCCTTTCTAGTGGGGTGGGGTGTTAATAAGGTCCCAGTGCAACAACTGCTCTTACGAGCAGAGTTTCACTCATGGTAGAAGACAGCAGCAGACAGAGCCTCACAGTGGTGGCAAATTCTCCCCATAGCGATCTCAGCCTGTCTCTTCTCCAATGTCAAGAGCAAGAGATAGTGAGAGGCTACACCTCACCCCTTTCCCCCTAGCCCAAGCCTCCTGGTATCTCTGCTTTTCCTGAGAAAATGCCCCTCAGCTATGATAGTGCAGCCTGCTGCATGCCTCCCCCTTCCCCTTGGCTATATCTTTTGTCTCTCTTAAGTACCTGTCATTGTTGTCTCTTAGCGACAAATGGGAAAAAATCCCCCGAGAGAAAGAAACAAAAGGAAAAGTCCTAATCCCCAGCACTGTGAGAGTTGGTACATGGGATACTGCAGCTCGTTGCCCATTTTTTGCAGTTTCACTGTGCAGTCCTTAGCAGCCCCACAGCATCCCACTGCATGTGTATGCACTCACACCACAGAGTGGGTGCCCAGCCGTTCCCAGCTCACAGCATTCCCTGTGCCACCTGCACAAGGGCTCCCAGGAGAAGAAAAAAAAGAAATGGGTGGGAAATAACAACATACAATAGCCGTATCTTTGCCTTGCGTTAATGCTTGTCAAGTAAAATTGCCCTCTCCTGGGGCTTAGAGTCCTGAAATATTGGGATATCTAACTGCCTGCTGTCACAAATGACTCAGCTAATTTTTAATTAAAGAGGATTTATTAAATAATCAAAGTATAAAGTTTGATAAAGCCACAAGTAACTCAGAGCCAAGCCAGGCGATCGGCGCTGGGTGAACTGAAGTTCGGACACTATCTGTTCCAAACTCCCTAGTTCACAAATGCTGTTTCTATGGGATAGCCTTTTATACATTTTTTGCTTTGTTAATCTTGCCCTTTGATGTAGCTTCTTTTGTTTTGCTGACAATTCCTGGAACTGGTAGATGTAAATCTTTTCACTGCTGGCAATGCATATTATCTTATCTTATATTGAATGCATATTGCTGGAGCCTTGCCAGACTGGGAAATCCCCCGGAATACCTTTCTTTGGAATGCGTGTCTTTGTATCTGTATTTTCTCTTGACTGTAGTCTTATTTTTAGCATGAATTATTTTGTAGCATATACTACAGTGCCTTTCATGGTTTTCTTCTGCTTTTTAGCACAACTTGGGACCATTCTGGAGATTGTTCCATTCCCCCTGCAGCACCATTGCTTTAATGACATCTTTACAGCCCTAGTGGATATCCTTGGTACAGATTATAGTGTTGCTGGTAGAAATTTGTTGCAGGACAGTGTTTAGACTGATAAAATTCCTTGTGAGGGACAAGGAGTTCAGTGCAAAGGGGTGCAGTTCATAGAGCTCCATGTGAGCTGTGCTTGCATTCACATATTCTTCATATAGAGAAAAACAAACCATTAGGAATAATTGTAATTCATTGGGCTGTTTTGGTTCCAATTTCATTTAGAAAAAATTGCTGGATCCTATGTCATCTGTGAGATGTGTATTACAGACCAGCATAAAAATCCCTCCGTGTTCTGATGCAGTTTCACCAGCAGTTTCTGATAACTGCTCATGCTGCAGAACATACATAAGCCATGAGTGAGTCCAGCTCTTTCCTGTGAAACCAAATTGACCTCCTTCCTATGGTGAGCACCCCACACACTCAGCAGTTGCTGCCCAAATAGATCAATGTTTGGGTCCTTCACTAAGGAACACTGCTGCAGAGGAAGAATCAAGTGCCAGGTTTAGGTTTCCATGCAGAAAGCTCTTGCATGCACAGAGAAGGTGTGGAGCCAGCTCGATTAACGCAGTGGTGAAAGTTGTGTCTGGATCCTATACAAAGCAGAGAAATTAAATGCTCAGGTCCTTTCAGAACCCTTCAGGGGCTACTTACTCCATTTATGACTGTCACAGTGATGCCGTTTTGTTTTTTGCCTTTTTTTTCTTATATATTCTCTATATTCTTTGCAAATATATTTGTAATTTATTATATAACTGGCTAGTTTTCCCAGTAATTTTCCATGGCCTCTCCCGAGGCAGAAAGACAAACAAATTCCAGAGCTTCAAGCCCCAGGGGGTACAAGGCCACTATCCTATCTTGGTTCTTCCTGGCTACCCAGGTTGACACCAACTCTTTGAGCTAAAAAGTACAGCTAGCACCGAAGGGGGGACTCCAGAGAAGGGGTTTGACCTGGGGGGGAATTGCACCAACACTTGTCCTCCTCCTTGATGCTTTTTATCAATTATGCTAATTTCCTGAAACCTATAAAAACTGTATTTACCCCATGTGGGTGGGCTTTTGTGGACCTTCTCCACAATCGCCCCTGGAGGCCTCCAAATAAAGATCCACTTTTATATTACATTCTTACTAAAATTATCTCAAGTTTCATTTCCAGGTAGGGAAAAAGGCAACAACAGGGGTTTTGCAATACATCACACAGCACTAACGATCATCAGGCTACTTAACTATGAAAAATTGCTTTAATGTTATCTCAATGCATTAATGAATGATTCATTAATTGATTCAAATTACTGAACCCTGGCCTTGCTTTCCTGCTAGGCTGGAATGACTTCATGCCAAATCCAAGTAGGATAGTGGTATTTAAGCCAGCTCTGAAATCATGGTGGTCATGAGGATCCCAGTGCCAGTGGTGGCAGCAGCCACCACTTAACTTGCTGCAGTGATGCTGAGCAAGGGAGAAAGCAGGGCTGCTCCAAGCTGAAAGCTCTTTGTGGTAACAGTGTGCTGGTTTGAGACAAATTTGTAGAAAAAGATCCTCTGATAAAAGGCAGGTTACAACCACCCCTCCCCTACCAGGTTTGGGGAAAAGAAATTTTCCTCAGAGGAAAGTGAAGGGAAAAAACCCCCTTATTTATTTAACAAACACACTGGAAGAGAATAATGCTAAATAATAAAAACTCTTGCTGTGGAGAGAAACCTAGGAAGATTTCAGTCCTTTCTGTGGGTGTGGTCTCTCTATTTCTTCTCTGGAGCTGGGTTCAATATAGGCCCCTCCAGGCCTTGGTGAGCTCTCCGAGTGAGTTCTGGTGTTCCCAGGAGTTCCAGAAGAGAAGAAGAAGAAACCAAAGTCCCAGGAAAAAAAGTTATTTAAATCTCCGTCTCTCTCTCTCTCGAAAACCAAGCTGAAAGCTGGCTGAAAAGCAGCAAAAGGATGCTTCCTCCACTCTCCAGCAGCCACCGCAGCTATCTCTGTGTCCTTGAACACAAAACTGCTTTGCAGAATTCATCTGGCTTTTATTTTTTTCCTTTCTCCTGCACCCAGTTTTAAAGACACAGAGAGGCACAGGAATCATGTCTAGGCATAGAGTGGCAATAGGGGATGCAATATTATACCCTAAGGCAAAGAGGGAGCAGGTCCCTGTACAGATCCAAACCGTCACTGCATCTGACCCAGAAGAGACCTTTAGCCTTGAAGCTGTTTTAAACTAATCCTTGGCAGTCCCAGAAATAAAAGCAGATTTGCAGGCATGCTGCTCACATGGGTGTTGATGCCTTGGGCACAGATAGAGGAGAACCAGTTTCTGATGCATAACCGTTGTGTTTTTTAGTTTTCCAGGGCAGTCAGTAAAGTTTAGAAAGCTTTTACATCCTTTCTTTCTGCAAAGAGTACTAAATTATTGATTCTATGATAAAACCAACAAAAGCAATCCATTTCAATTGTTTATGAAGAGGCTACTACTGTAGTAAATCACTTGATACAGGAATAAATTCACTATAGTGTCAATCACTTAACTGGCCAGTAAGTCAATGATACCCACCAGGCAATGGTTAGAAACTCCAGGTGTTTTGAACATAGCAGCCATACAACTGCAAACAACAGCTGAGGGCTGACTGGTAACACACGGGGAAGAGCTGGGTTGAAAGTTTTACATTCCATGTTGAAGACAACGTTCAATGCCTGGAAGCTGAAGCTGGGTGCACTTAGACTTAAAACAAGCAGCAGTTTCTCAGCTTAGTGGGAGACTTAGCACTGAAAGAACAAGGTAGTCTTTAAAATTAGGTCTTTCTGAATGGCAAGAAAAAATGCAAAAAATCCTTCTCAAGTGCAGGAACATACCAGTCTGGAGAAGACCTACACACAGCAAATGGAAATAAATCAAGTGTCACTAGAAACACCCTGTGAAGATCAAAACAAGAGGTAAAATGAATAAAGAAGGGACTAAGATCTCCTAAGCTAGGACTTTTTTCCTCTGGCATACTGGGATGTTCATGATGCAGAGCCTCTCATAAAAATTTGATCTCACCACACTGAAGGAAGAAAGATCAGTGCACCCAGCTCTGCCCTGCCGCAGCCTGACTCCCTGGGGAAGCTGAGTCTCTGGAAATCACTGAAACTTCAAAAAGTTGTGGATGATAACCTTAATCCACAGCCAGGAGGAACTGGTTTTAATGAACGTATGTTACAGTGGTTGAGTTCACCACAGGATTGGCCAGGGAGCCTCAGGACCCCAAAAGAGTGGAGGTCCGCTGGTGGGCAGGCTCAGAGGTCTAAGACCATCCCCTTTTACCCTTTTTAAGCCCATGTTCTAGATAGCTCTCCTTTCCTTGATACCCTATTGGCTCCTGGTTCCCTTGTTCCACCCCTTGCCTTCCTCAGTGGTCACTGCCCTGTCACCCCACATCCTCTCCATCCCCTGGCCCCAAATGATAGGTTCTGATGTCCTGCCCTCCCCCGGTGTTGATCCGGATAAAACCCCAAACACTCAGTGTTCTGTGTCCTTGGTCCCTGGGTCCCTTCGAGTGGGGACCCCAATAAACCCCTTGGAACTCCATACAAAGGACCCTTCCTGCCTCTTTGTCCCCGGCGACGCTGCAGGAGCTGTCAGGCTCTGTGTGTGTGAGTGGCTGCGAGTATCCACCCACTACGGTGTGTCAGAGTGTGTCCGAGTGCGGAGACACAGCAGCCCCCGGAGCGGTTCCAACAGGGACACGATTGGGATGGATACGATGCTCTCCAGCGCCCCCGCCCCCCTGCAACTCACGCATCACGTCAGAAGTAGAATCAGATCTCCAGCTACTACAGAAAAGCTTCCCCAATAATTGTTACGGTAATGCAAATCTCTGTGGCACCAGCTACCAGTATGTGGTGAACCACTGCCATATAAGCATTCATTAAAATAAAAAAAGTCCTGGAAGGGAAGAAGCATCCTTTCCCCCCAGTAGAGCAGTGAACAAGGCAGTGAGAGTTGAAAGGAATCATGATTGGTCTTTCTGAGTGCCCTAGCAAACCAGCACATTCTCAGCTCTATCCCCTGTCTCAGAAAGGAGCCAGCCCACTCCTCAGGGCCAGGCTGGCAAAACACAAGGCACCTTATTAAAAAGGGAAGAATAGCTCCTACCAAATAACACCCCTCATCCCCTTTTTAAATGCCTGGATGATCAGGTGTGACACTGGAGCAATATAGATGGGAGGGGAAATACAGAAACCCACAACTGTCAGGTGCTGAGGAAACATTCAGGAGTCTGTGTTAACTAGAAGCTTTTCAAGAGAAGTCAAAGGACTTTGCAGACACAGATGGCAACAGATTCTAACAAGCCGGTGATAAGTCCTAGTGTTGGAGAGGCATGTCCAGTTCATACAAGGGAGACTCCAGCTGAGGCTGTGCTACACCAGCAGCCACCCACCACTGACCAAGTGCAAGCCAGAGATTAATCCAATTGATTTTTTTGGGGAGTATTATGATATTAAAATGAGTAATCATGTAGGCACTGGTAAAGGGTCTTTCCCTACATAACAGTCATAGCTCTTTATAAGAGCCCAAAAGCTCCTGGGTCACCAGGTCACTCAGATGATTACCAGTGGCTCAGGGAGGAGGAATTGATTTTTTCTTAATGACTATGTGTAATGTGGCACCTTTATGCACTGTAGGCAGAGACCACAGCTGTTTAGGAGGATTTGATATTAGCTCACAAGTGAAGCAGGTTTTTTCCTAGGTAGAACAGAGTGCAGAGAAGAGAGTGGAACAAGTTGCAATTAATTTTCTTGTTGTTTAGATATTGCTATGGTCATCTCCATTCCTGCTTAAGTCAGGGAAGCTCAGAACATGGATGTGGATTTGTTTACAAACATCAAAATTGTTCTTTTAATTGCTACATGTCCCTTCTGAAAAAGGGCACATGAAAGTGATTTGAGAATTTAAAAAAATAACATCTAAGAGACTGAGCAAGCTCTTTTAGTTTATCTCCAAATGAACACTAACTTTGAAGTAATTCTTGCAGCTTATTGCGCTAACCAAGAAAATCAGGTCATATGAAATGAAAGAGCCCATATTACCTGTGACGCAAAAGTGCTTTCTCAGCAGAGACTTTGTCACTCTGTACTTGTCCTAGACCATTATTTCACTTCCCTGAGATGTGCTTTGTGAGGAATACTACAGGCACCAGGCATCACTTTTGGTGAACTGTACTGCATGGGGCTGTGAGTCAGAAACAAGGACTACAAGCCTGGAGCTGTAACATCCGCCTCACCCTAAACAAGTGTGCAGCATGGAAAGAATTGCTCCTAAGGAGCATCAGAGGGAAAAAAACTGCCCAAAGACCACAGGCACAGAAGATGGAGTCCCAGAGCCCAACAACTGCTAACCACCTGCCAATGCCCCAGCCCAACTTTGCCAGCAGCTTGTTTGTGACACTTCAGCAATAAATGGACATGATTTTTGACACAATAAACCTCCGAGACCTGAGCAGGAGCTTCCAGACTCCCCTGGAGTGCAAGTGCAACTGCTCCAAGTAATAAACCTTGGAAGGGCCAAGTGCCAATGTAATGCTCAGGACATTGCACTAAGGCTGAGCGTGACTACAGCATCTCCTGTAGCAGCTGGGGTAAGACTAGCTGGGTTTTGCTATGCTGTGTCCCTTGGTACTCCATGCAGCACATCCAGCTCCACCAGCCAGCATTACAGGTCTCGAAAGGTTACAGGTGACACTTGGGGAATCAGAGCATCAGCACCCACAGTCATGAAGTGGGGCCTGTCTTGAAGTTAAGTCACTTCATGAAAATGTAATTTTCAATATTGCATTAGGATTTTTCCCATCTGTTAAGCAGAAAGTTTGGTGACATTCTAAATGAAGCTGTGAAGAGATGTGTTTTAGATGTAATTGGACAGCTGTTTTATTATGAGTTAATGAACTATGATGATTAAAAAGAATTCAGTTTTAGCAAACGATGTATTAACAATTACTCTGGACTAAAATCACAGCTAAGCAAGTGCTAGACAACTTTCATGACAATGACAGGAAGCAGAAGGGAAAGCCAGTGAGGTGCTACAGGACAAGAGATGTCTCCAGGCCAGGCTCCCTTCATCAGGCATGGATTCCCTGGGCTGCCCCACAGGAAGCACTTCACACCACCACCATATCCTCTGGCCTAAAGCCCCTTTTGGCCCAAATCATCAGGGTCTGTTCACACTCTTCCATCTTCCCAGACCCTCTTCATGCTCATGTCCCCACTCTCCCCTTGTCACAGCATCCCACGAGGTACCGGTGGAAGGGAGAGGGGACAGTGATGGCAGCAGGCTTGAAAACAATTGAGATGGAGAGATAATTGATGTCTTTGTGGTTGCAAAACATATTTCAGACTGTTTTTCCCCCTGCTCTGGGTCACTCTGGCCAAAGCTGTTTGCTCTGGAGGCATTGCACAGGATGTGATCCTCCCTGATGGGGGGCCATGTCCTTCCTGACTGTGAGGAGACCTGTGCACCAGCAGCACCCTGAAAAGCTGATCCTGAGCTGGGGAGTCCTGCATTTGTCCTTCCCACACTTTCCAATTTAGAAGAGGTTTTTGTATGTCAGATAAACCTGGTGCCAAAGACCAGAAGCCACAGAAAGCAGTTGGAGTTTCCACAGGGGTTCCCAGTTCACATGGAGCAGTTTTTAAGCAGTGGAGTCTTTGCTCTAAGAGAGTGTCAGTGAAAAAGCTCTAAAGAGTTAAACAAAGACAGGTCCATATGCCACATGTGCAAATCATTTCTCTCCTTCTGTTAAAATAAATCTGTTCCAAATCATTGTGACTTCCCAACAGCTGCCTCCTGATCTTTCTCCGCTTCAGCCCTCTATTTGGCCTTCTTTTCTGGCCTTCTTTTTCCTCAGCAGCATCTGATCCTTCTTCGCAACCTGGAAACAATTTGATGGAAATCACTGCATGCGCACAGTTGTCACCACTAAATTTCCCCGCATTTGCACCACTTCCTTTGACACCTCACTGTCCTTTTTGATATTTTGCAGTGATAGAAGTTAATCTGTTTCCTTGTTATACCACATTTTCAGCATTTGCAGCTCTGATTAGCAGAATTGTAGTGTAAATTGTTTACAGGTGCACTGGGACTGCCAAGTCAAACTGGAGACCCAGCAGTGGGATGGGATAGGGAGAAGGGTCACAGCTCTTGGTAACCATGGTGGCATCCAGGCCAGGCAGGCAGGACCACAGGAGCCTCATGACTGACAGATGCCGGACAAAACCAGGTGCCATTGCCTGAGCTACTCTATCACCTTTGGCCCAACCTCTTGTTGAGACACCATCATATAGAGCACTGCACAAGTTTATGGCAGAGTGGTTCAGAAGAAACACATTAATCAGTAGGTTGTGCTTCCCAATGCCAATGTCTCCTCTGGAGAAGGGGTGATACAGATCCTCTGCATACATTTCTCGTGTGTATGTATTCTCAAACCTATCTGTCACCCAGGTGCTTGTTTCCAAAGAACATATATAGACCATACATTAGGTGAACCAGTTCACTGAGAAACAATACTCACTTCTTTGCCTGTGACGATCATGGTCACACAACTCAGCACAGTCAGTGCAATCCTGATGTAGCAAACCTTTATCCTGACAATGTTCCTTGCAGTGTCAACGACCTCAGACCTGTGGAGGACAGAACAGGGTTTCCATTCTGCAGCAGCATGTGTGAAAGGGATCACGGGAGATGGGTAATGAATGCTCGGGTATTACAGCAACTTCCTGACAATGTACAATGAAGTTCAGCCTTCTCTTTCTGCAGCTGCTTAGAGGAGGACTGAAAAAATTAGCCTGTGGGGAAAATATTTAGGAGGGGTATTGCTACTCCCAAAAGTCATCAGTAATAACAGGATTAGAAAATCCTGCTCTCCTGTATTTTTTTATTGCATGTGAGAGTGAATGCCTGTAAAATGACCAGGACAGAAAAGTCTTTCCATTTTAATAATGAAGGGCCGACCTTTGGGTGCTGCAAGGCAGGCCATGGGGTGCTGTGCAGCACCAGGAGACACTGGGGCTGTGCCACCAGGACCAGGCAATGCCACCCTCAGGGAATTAAAAGCCCACCACAGCACAGCCTCTGCCAGGCCATTGGCACCAGCCCCATGAGCATCTGCCTGTGGTGGGAGGCTGACTGGGTCAGAGCATACAACTGCACCATCCTGGAGTTTTCTTCCCAAGCACCTGAACAGCTCCATCCATCACTGGAAAATCTCCACCACCTTTCATGAGTAACTCCTGGCATATAACCAACAATTCGTGTTTGCTAGAAACTGCAGCATGACAATGAGCCATCCATGAAATCATATCCAGCTATGGATTTACTCACACCTGCAAGGGAAAGGACGGCTAGGGAAGACCCCAGGATGTCACAAGTCAGAAGCATTAGGACTCCAAATATGAGTGACAACCCTTTAGCAAAATATCTCAACAAGGAGGTGAAACCACAGCCCATACAGGAGGAACTCATTGCATGAGTCTGTCACCAAAGCCATATGTAGCCCCAACTTGTTATTAAAGTTTATGCAGCATTATTAATCACTAATCAATAAAACCTAGCAAAACATGTACAAACCGAGAGTGAATGATATCTTACCATGGTGGCTTCTGAGTTACAAAACCACTTGGCTTGCAAAAGACACTGCAGCTTAGTCTGAAATTTATGATAACTAAAATAAGCTAGTCCAGTTTACTTCACAGGGAATGACAAAAAGTTACAAGAGTTACAATTATTTAGTCATTTTTGGACACCGGCATGGAAGAAGCACTAACCCCCACCACATGAGCTCAGTTCTGGGTGATGCAGACTGGGGTCTCAATCTGTGTGTTCACAGCCAAAGGAATCATTCCGACAGATCCACTTACGATATGTGCCTGAGAATGTCCTCCTTTTTTAAGTGTCTTGACCATACTAGCACCTTTTCATCAAAATCTGTAGGCCTTCTTTCATTCCTGAAAGCTTCTTTACCTGTAAGAGATTTTGTAAAAAGCAGTGGGCTAAGCTTCAAGAAGGGAAAAGAGCTGTTGTTACAGAGGGAAAAGGACTGGAAGTTCAAAATTAGAATCTTCTATTCTGCGAGAGCCAAATGTGCTTTCTAAAGTCAAAAAGACTCAGCAGCTGGTTTGAGGTGCTTTGTTACATTTGCAGCTTATTTAATTTGACCTTTTTTTTCCTTTGATTTTGGTAGGTTTTAAACTAAAACTCTCTATTAAACTTCCTGATTAGGGGGTAAATGATGTGGGGCTGAAGTCCCCAAGCCCACAGCATCCTCTCACCCTGTGAGCATCTTGCTTTTAAACGGCCCAACTAGTGAGTTAAGCAAACTGCCAGCAGCACAAGTAGCTAACTCCTCAACAGCTTCTCTTAAAATCACTGATGGAGACATGAGGTCTCTTAAAATTCAGCGTGGTGGGAGACTGGCAGTCGTTCTCATGCAAGCTGAGTACCACATTACTGCCCTCTAATGATGATACATTACACCCCATTAGGCTACCACAGTGGTGCCATTTGCATGCTGTCACCCACAGCACAATGAGAAAAAAACTCCTGACTCCTCTTGATGGAAACAATCCCAGTAACAATCAACAAAAAGAACAGTGGCAGACGTAGCCTGAAAAACAAGGTGAGCAATGGCTAGCTCAAACACTGGCTTTTGCAGTGCATGCCTATTGCAAGTGGTCTTCGCAAGGTAGCTGAGACTGCTCACCCAGTACTTACACACCCAGGGAGGTGCACCCAAGAAGCCACACTGCAGTGCCCTGTGCTTGCAAATGTGCGACTTGGGTCGGGATTTGAAAGATTTCCTTTTCTGTTCTCTTTTCCCTGGAGGATTTTTTTCCCTCCTATGTTGCTGGGGAAACAAATTACTGGGTGCTTAAGAAAACAAAGGAGATGGCCAGGGAGGGAGAGGACCAAGGGGCTGGTCCCTGGCACCTGGGGTGGGAGTTGGGGCACAGCTCGGCGGGCTGGGCACTCGGCGTTTCGCAGGGAGAGGGAGCGGTCACAGGGTGGAAAGAACTCCTCAGCACTGAGCTTCTGCTTTCCGGCTGCCTTCCTTCTGCGGGAGAAGCCCCGGGATTCCCGAGCCTGCTCTTTCCTGCCCTGCTGGGAGTCGGGCTGTGGCCGCCCTGCCCCTGCTGCTGCCCTGAGCCTGTGCTGCTCTGCAGCCCCGCACACCCAGCCTGCCGAGCCCTCCCGGGATTCCTGCTGCGGCTCCGGACTCATCTGCCGCCCAGGATTTGTGCTCGTCCCTGCTGTTCCAGCCTGCTGCTCCCGAGGGTTCTGCCGGACACCGGGACCGGCTGCCCAGGGGGTTTGTGAGGCCTTTGTTCCGTCCCTGCCCGGGACCCCGAGCCGCCATTGCCGCGTGAGGGCCGAGCTCGCTGCGGAGCGCCCCCTGCCGGCGCGGGGGAACCATCGCACCCGCCCTGCTCGCCGGGCACTGCGGGTGGGGCTCTGTTTGCGGGCACTGCCACAGTTACTGCTGGCTGATTGTGTTGGTTTATATATGTATATGTATTAGTAAAGAACTGTTATTCCTATTCCTCACATCTTTGCCTGAAAGCCCCTTCATTTCAGAAGTACAATAATTCGGAGGGAAGGAGGTTGCATTTTCCATTTCAGGGGAGGCTTCTGCCTTCCTTGACTGACACCTGTCTTTCAAAACTCGACAAGTGGTGACCAGGATGTGCAGGAAGAGATGGACATGAAGATGTGCCCAGTCTCAGCATCCTGTACTCCCTGCCTGTTGCTGCATTGCTGGTACTCATCTGAAAGGAAATCACTGCCATTACAGAACAGGGAATGGGGAGCATCTCCTCCTGCCTGTGTTGAGATGGTGAAATTACAGTGCCTTGTCCCCAGACCTGCCCATGCATGCCAGGACTTGTGAATGGCTGAAAAATCTCAGTTGTAAATCTTGGCCCAGGTAAATTTAGTCTCCTTTTTCTCCTATTTCTCTCACAGAGTGCAGTGAGACCAGGAGATACATCATCAAGTGCCAGAATCAAATCCACAGCAAGCAGTACACTGAATTGTTAAAAGCACAGGCTCCATCCCAAGGAAGACTGTGGGAGTTGTCGTTCGGTTTCGGATGGTTGGGACAGAGATGAGGGATCTCTGAAGTCAGGCCTTAGAGCATGAGGTTTATTGTGAAAGGGAGGGCATAGGGGACCTGCTAGAAGCTGCCAGACGCAGCCCAAAGCAGGTTGGAGAAGGAGGAGAGCAAGCAAGAGAGAGCAAGAGAGCGGGAGAGAGTGGAAAAGAGGGGATCCTTGGTTCCCATTTACAACACAATAAATCATCTTCTGCACTGAATATTCTGATTTTCATTAACCAATCTCAAACAAGCTACAAATCCTACAACACTTGCATACAGCCTGTAAGAATCATTGCATTACCATATGGCGTTGTATTTTAAACTCTAAAAACTGCTTTTTGGACCGTCTGCCAAGTTGGCAGCATCTGCTCTGACCCATGGACCTGTCTGCAAGCAGAGGGTATTGTTTAATCAAAAGGGGGATTACCTTCATTCGGCCACACCATTGTTTTCCAGTTGTTCAGTAACTGGGGTTTGGTATCTCAAAGCTTGTTTTCATTTCAATCTTGCTTATAATTTCCATATTCTCAGCATCTTTTGCCAGGTAATCATATTTATAAGGCTTTCCTATTTCATCCTCCCCAACAGAAGAAAAGGGCACAGCCCCATACTGGAGACCCCCAGCCATCCCACAGTAGCACAGGCAGGCTCATGCAGCCCAACTTTCCTAGGGTGAAGGGTCTGCAAAGGCACAGCCAAAAAAGTGGTGGTGCAAGTTTAAGTTGAGAAACTGTGTCAGTACCAGGAAGCTTGTCCATCTGGGAGCGGCCCATGCCTGCTCCCTGCCTCATAATCCAGGGCACTGCCTGGCACAAGCACACACAGCCGTGGCTTTAACCTGGCAAGAAGCAGAGCAGGAAGCAGAGGGGAGTAAGTCCTTCACTTGCACCAGCACTGCACATGCAGGGACATGCAATGGTTCTCTTCTGGAGACCTGGCAGCTAGGTAAGAGGAGGAACATTTGTTTGTTTTAGCTGACATATTCCCTGATATGAAGTATCAGTTGGTATTTGCTGCCATAGGAGGATGACCATGTGTCACGATCCACTAGTATAAAGCGGGTGTCGTGATGGTTCGTTAACCAAATCTCAGAGTGCAAAAGAAACAAGGAAAAGTTTTTTAGTTGCAATCAACTCAATGCAATTTATTGTGTATCAACACAGTATATTCAGGATAGAAAGGGAGAGATATAGGAAACAAAGGATAGTGAGAAAAGAGGGGGAGGTACAGCTACCACGGCCGACGAATCTCCCGTCGATCCGTCTTCTTCCGTGGGGGGATCCCGTAGGGGTCTTCTCAGAGAGTCCCTTTATAGTCTTTCCAAAAGCGAGGGGCAGATAGCCAACACATTACAGAAGCGAGGGGCAAATAGCCAGCAGGTGAGGGAATTCAGCCCATTGTTTTAGCACAGCCCATTGTTTGAAGCCAGTAGCACAGAACCGGTACACAGACAGTATGTCCCGTGCCACTGCCACCGCTGTGACAGCAGGACCGACACGGCCCACTGCAAACTGCACTTGGGACCAGTTCGGGCATGACGTGCTGGGCAGGGTTCCCACCTAGGCAAGGCTACCTCGCTGCTTGCAGATGATTGTGAGACATATGAAGGGTCTTTGGACCGTCCCTTACACCATGTAACACAAAAAAACTTTACCCCTGTGCACTGTGCTGGTCAGAGCACTGGGTGTGTTCCCTGTCCCAGGAGCATTTGTAAATGTATCTCCCCAGGAGATAAAGCACCACAGTAGCTCAGCCACGGATGAGGATGAGGGTCATTTTCTCACCCTTTCCTGCAGATACCCTTTCCCTCCATGCTGCAGCACAAAAGGGTGACCAAAGGCTTTCAACCCATCTGGATCAGCTGTCTGCAAAGCCATGTCCTGGGCATCCTTTGCTTTGCTGCCAGCAGCTCTGGCGGGGCACAGGATCAGCCAATCCACCTGCTTCCACAGCCCAGGGCCCTGCCCCAGCAGCTTCCCCAGCATCCTACCCTGGACCACCACTGCCCCACCAGCCTGGAAAACTGCTCTATGAGTTATTAAAGTAAAAACAGCCCTTCCTGTAAGAAGGGAGTAGCATGCACGTCCACCTTGACTGACAACAGGTTTTGCTTACATTGTGATGACGAGTTAAATTTATCACCCTTGTTTACCAAAATAACACACCTTGGAAGCGGGGCAGGCAGAAATCACCACTGTAGCAGCTCACACCCAGCCCAGACTTTGCCCCAGGCTCCCCATCCCTAGGAGATGCTCGGGAGAGCAGTGGTTATTCACATTATTTTCTCAGTCCTTATTATGGAAGAACTAAAATAAGACAGTATGCTGTATTTCCCCAAAGACAGGCTTAGTGAGTGCTAATTATCACAGCTGGTTAAGCTGTAGAGTTCTTAATTATTCTCAGCTACAAAATAATCTTGCAAATCAGCTGCATTAAACAGATTTTCTGAAAAGGAGCAGTGTTTACTGCATCTCAGAATAAATGTGGTTTGGCAGCAGGAAACTAAAGTTGATGTCTGTACCTGTTATAAACAAGACAACTCTCAAATTTAAAAATAAAATGTCATCTCTTAAGTATGCATAAAAATTAAAATAAAATAAATGCGGGATCCATCTTAAAAATAAAAATCCGGGTCCACAGGGATTGGAGACCAACTTAGCGCCAGCCCAGCATAAGAGCAAGGCAAGAACCTGCAACACTGGGGTAAAGTTGCAGCTAGCCTGCAACTTGAAAGAATTATATTTGGCCTATTTCCCAGTGTTGGGCTCCACCCTCAGCTAATCCAAGAGGTGCCAAGCTAAACTTCTTAGATCCTTTCTTGGCCATGGTGTAGTTGTAGCGTGGCGTTGGTATGGGCTGGACCCTGGCTTGTCTTCTTGGAGTGATTAGCGTGGCATCCTATCGGTGGAAGCAGGTCCCAGCCCGATGGCAAGGGCTTTTATAGAGCTTTAGTCCCGCCCATGACCGCCCCTTGTCCGGCCTCCATGGTCCTGGCTGATTGGAGTTGCTCGGATGAGGTGATCTTCTCCCACCAATGGCTCTGGTGCTGCCAGGGGACAGCAGCCCGGGGATGTCCCTACTTGTTGCAAAGGCGGGAAAAGATCCTCATTAAAATTCCAGGTTGCCAGGGAGGCAAGCTGCAGGACAGCAGTTAGGGACTAAAAACAGTAAGGTGCCCGTTACGAAGACTTGCTTCTCAACAAGTCCCTGAGACTCATTTAAATCATCTTAAAGTTAAATGAGTATTATATTTGATTACACAACACAATTCATACATTAAAAGAATCACAAAGTATAGATTAATAACCCTGAACATACATAAAAATGAATAATCATCTTAAACTTAACAAAACACTCTACATTTAAAGATTTTAAAAATTACGAAGGGGACAAGGAAACAAACTTAGGAATCTCTTTAAAATCATGAACTTTAACATGGGAAATATGTAAAACAACCTTTAATTGAATAACTGTAATTAAAAAAATAATTAATTGTTTTATTTAATTGTTTATGGGCAGTTTGAATATGCAAAGGCCAAACTATCAGATTTTATATATAACAGTACCTATACATGCATTATGGGGAGTCCGTCTCACATCCAGACTGCAAACTTTCCTAGCGAAGAAATATACTTCAGATATGCTTCAGGTTTAAAACAGTAAACTAAGAAATTACAACAAAAACCTCAGCTGATGTAGTATTTGTCAGTCAGTAAAACTGTCACTGAAATGTAGTAGTACCTATAAAATATTTGCCCTCCACAAAGTCTGGATAGTGCTGAATAGTTAGTTTTCCATAACACCAGCTGTTCTAACCAGAGACTGAACCACAACAAATGCTATTTTATCACTTTGGCATTTCTCCTGCATTTTGCACAATATTCTTCTTGATAGGTGAGGAAATGGAAAGGCAAAATACTTGTCCCATTTGGAGCTGTGGGGTATTTACTCTCCTTAGACATACAAGGCCCTAAAGCTGATTTACAGGTAGGGAAAAAAAATCTGTTCAAAAAGGAAGAAGCATGTGATGAAAGGAAAATTTTCAGAACTATTTAGTAATACTATCAAATGCAATATTGCAAATAATCAAAGTGTGTCTAAGAGCAAGGGGAGGAACTGCAAGGGAAGAGCACTTCTGGTGTTGGCGGGGATATTCTTAAAGGATGAAAGATGTGAAACAGATGCAGCTCTGGCTCCTCAACTCCTGCCCAAAGAAAAAACATGGAGTTAATGATGGAAAGAAGAAAATAACAGCAGTGACAAACACAGTTTTTCCTCTGTCATGAAAGCACCACGATATGTCTGGACGTAGCACAATTTGTTCATCTTAATTCACTTGTAATTTTGTAAAACAAATTAGATCCATTTCCAGATTAGGAACCCATACAGAAAATAAATAGTGTTTTGAGCTTCCTGCTGCAAACAAGACCTGCAAACAAGCAGAAATCCGTGGATGTGATTATGTTGAAAAAAGCTGAAGGGAAAGCTGGTAAAGTCAGAGAGGATATTTTTCTCTTGCTCAGGACTTCCCTGTGGGAAAATGGGTATGAGGAAAGTTGCATTTATAGCTTGAAGTTTATGGTCAGCACCCTGCCTTCTAATTTAAGCCTTCTTCTCACCCTGTAGAAGAGCTGCTGAGTGGAAAAGAGGCATTGTACATCTGGACATCCCTCAGCCCCCAAGCCAGGTAGGCAGGAGGGGCTGTGGGCAGTGGATGGGATGTGCTGTCTTGGTGCTCGTGTCACACTTGGACCTGCCTGACCCCATAGGGGTTCCAGCTGTGCAGGACATTAGAACATCTTCACTTTAACAGGCACTCTCCAAAATACTTTTGCAGAAGTGACTGTCTTTATGTCATGTCTGATTATGGATTTGAAGAGGAAAATAAGAACATTTTTATTTTATGCCTTAGTTTCTCAAAAGGACAGAAAATCGTGGGGGTTGCAGGCCTCTGGTGCTCATCCACCTAGGGGTTGCCAGTTGTTTCCTCTAGCAGACACATCAGCTAACAGCTGTATTAATTATGTCTGCTGTAAGCAAAAAGGCACTTCAGGATTTATTATGCCAGCATTTGAAGTGCAAAGACACAGACATCCTCACAAAACCACAAAGACAGTTACTTGTTCCTGAATTTCACTTGTTTGTCTGGCACCATGAATGCTTAATGACAGGCTGAGTTTTACTGGTGTGCATGAAAGCCACAGACATCTCTGTGTAGGGAATTCCAGCTTTCCCTTGAACACTGTGGATCCCCCTTTGGCCCAGAGCATCTTGGATCCTTTTCTGAACAGCAGAGAGATGCAGAATGCTCTTGGACCAAGGTAGACTTGTGTGCAGCCTGATGACCTTAGTTCTCCTTAGGGATGTTTTGTGCCTATCCCAGTGCATGCACATCCCCTCTGCCCACATCTACAACACATCCCCAGGATGCTCTTCCAGTCACTCCCCACAGCAAGTGATCACTTGGTACCCATCAGTGACTCATTACCAAAGTGCAGTCAGTATTTCATTAGCATTAAGATCATGGGTAGGGAGTTTATTAAATAGGAGTAACAACTTGCTCAAAGATACAGGATTAGCAAAACTGGGTCTAAAGCACCATCTCCTCTGCCTTCCACATCCTTCTGCCAGAAGAAGAGCAGCCTTGGACAGTACAGAAAACACTGACAAGCTCTACAGACATTGCCCAGGCTTCCTCTGACCTCACTGCAAGGGGAGAGCACTGATCTGAAGTGCTTTGAATCACAAAGGACCAAACTAGCTAAGGCAGAGCAGAGGATGGTCTGCAGCTGGGGTGGTGCAGACTCATGACATTTCTGGTTGTTGTGTGAAAGTGGTATGTGGCTGCAACACTTGCTGCACACTGGTGCCAACACTGAAGATTTAAACTAAGCAGAAAACCTCACAGGACTCCATCCTGGTTCTGCATCCTCTTCACACCTCTTCTGCCACCTCAAACTCTGCTATTTCAGCTGCCTCCAGAGCAAGGACTAGCAGCCAGTCCCTAAACATATTAAAAACCTTTGCAGAGCTGGAACTGACAGACCACAATATAAAATCAATTGTGTTTTGTAAAACTTCGTTGCTCTGGCTTCTGTCTGACTTCATACTGTTACTCCCAGTGCCTTAATTCTGATTATTGTCAGAATTATTGCAGCAATGAGAAACTTGGACTCAGGTTCTCTTCACTTGTCCTTCTGCTGCTGCTTTCAACAACCATAGAAATGAACGTGTTTATTCCTCCAAGAGCCCCAAGTTCCCACACATCTCTTTACACCTCCTTGTTCATTTTCATAATAATGCATAACTAATCTTTTTACTCGTACACAGAAAAGAATTCATATGAGCATTCAAACAAAAAAAAGTATTACTCTGCAAAGCTGTTTTCAGCGTCCTCAAAAACAAATGGCTTACCATCAGACTGGTTTGCATGCCATGAAAACTTCCTACATGAGCACTGTGATGGGGAACAGAAGATAATCTTACCTTAAAATTCTTTGCCTTCCCCCCTGTAATTAAATATGCAGCAGAGCTGTCTTGGTTCCTAGACAAGATAAACAGCAAGCCTGGATGGGGTTGTGGCTCATGAATTTCTAAGTGAGTCAGGAAATACTCTTCCACCAACTGGATGTCCTCCAGCAGCACAGTTTAACACAGAGAAACTAATTGTTTTGAAATGTCTCATTCACTTGCAGACTCCCAGCCCAAGGGATGTCCCTCCTCTCCAGGGTCCCCAGGGAGCAGCACTCTCTGGGCTTCAGTTCTCTCCCAGATGAGTCATCTCCTCCCCATAGCAGGGAATAATCTACCCCAAGGAAACTCAAATGCAAATACCAAGAATTAAAGCTCCTTAACTGTTCTTCACCATGGTCAGGTACAATGGAAGGAATAGATACATCATCTTACAACAAAAACAATATTTGAAGATCTGTAAAGAGTTCTTTACACAAGTGCCAGCATGAGGCTTTAATCAACTCAGGACACTTGGATTCATATTTTTTATCATCTTGCATGTTGTCAGTGAAACAAAACAATGGAAGAGTCCTTACCCTTTTTGTGTGTTAAACTTCAGCTTTGTTTAAAAAAAAATTTCCTCTATCCAGTTACTGAGAGATCCTGCGTTTTCTGCCAATATTTTCCCTATTCCTCCGAATTTTATAGCACCACTAGCATTTGAAAAATCTTGCCTAGAAACCATAAGCAAGATACTAAACCATAGTATTTAAATAAAGAAATTAACAAAACCAAGCCCAAACTCCACTGTCTCCGGTAAATCTTGCCTAATTCACACCATATGAGCCTTTTGACATCAGTCGCTTAAGAAGGAAAGGTGAGACAAGAGGACCCATAAGCCACACTTGCTTCGTTTCCTTCCATCTGTTCTGTGTTTTTAGATAAGATGCAATAGAATATTTGTTGGACACGGGGATGCAGTGAAGAATTGTCTTAACAGTAGCCAAATTCAGTGGAGCTTGTGAGTTGCAGCTGGAGTCACTAATCTCTGCAAGCAAACACTGTCACAGCTGGAGTCACTAATCTGTGCAAGCAAACCTAGGATGGCTCTGAAGCGTTCTGGGTACAAAGTGCAGGGTTTTTAACAGCTCATGACAGAAGGACAAAGCTCATGGTGGCAAAAGAAAAGTTAGTCAGTGCTCTGGCAAAGCCCCAGTTTGACCTCTCCCAGGGTTTGGGATGATCATACAAACAGGGCAAATTGGCATGTGCAACATCTGCCTGTGGATGTGCTGAAACATGGCGTAGCCCTGAGTGCAGCTTCATCACAAGGGAGCAGCCAAATGTGAGCAGCAAAGATCGCAGGACCCATGGAAAATCATCCAAAATATTTCGGGTGTTGTGATGCAATCACAACTTTTATTACTAGGGAAAATAATGCACTAATGAGCTTTGTACCAGGTCACTGATTTCTGGAATGATGCACAATTGGACTGTAGAGCAAAAATGTGTGAAACCCTGAAGAAAACAAAACCATCAGAATCTTAACAGTGTACATTTTGACTCAGAGTTTGGAGAACCAAACTCTGTTAAATTTAAACATTTTCCACAGCTGTTTCCCCACCTAGCCAGAGAAACATGTTGACAAGGACAGACTTGCTCTTCCCTTGTCATTTAATGATTTTCTTTCCTAAGAAAAATGGCATTGTCTTCAAAAACAGATGCATTTAGGAAATCTTCAGTCCATTAGTCAATAGTTTAGGAAAAAAAAAACCTTCTAATTTAAAAGGATTGAACCATTCTGTGTGGAAATTTCTTTTCCCTGCACTTGTATTAATACAAAGATTACTTACATTTTTTTCAGCTCCTGCAGAGAAGTCATATACTGTCAGTCAGGCCAATAAACTGGCTGATATCACGAGGACCCCCTCCATTGTAGGCTTAAATTTCTCTTTCAGTGACTGGCTCAACAGATATGTAATCAATACAGGAGCAAATGTATCTGAGGTAACACAGTGGGAGGCACTGCTGTGGGCCTAATTTACACACAGCAACCATAACAGAGCCAACTGCCTCCTCAAACATATCAACTGTTTCTTGACAATCCTCCTAAAGAGACCATAAAATGCTCCTGGGTGAAACACAACCTACATGTAGGATGAGATTTGCATCCAGCAGCTTTTATGTGTCCAAGGGGACAACAGGGAAACACATCTCCTGAGAGATGTACGGCCACCCAAGTGAGCATGGAGAGGGCAGGAGGATGGAAGTCTGTCACACAAGTCTCTGCATAGTGGCCTGGGGACTTTGGTGAAGGAGTGTTGTCTTGTTGCCTTGTTAAACCACTGGCTGTGTCTGCCTGCATGCTCAGGGATGGCTTCACTCTTGCTGGTGACTCCTTTGCTCCTTGCTCATGCAGCGCCTGGCACAAGGGAATCCCAGGCAGCTCCTGCTGCTCCCATGTAGTCTGGCAAAGCAATAATGAGGAGGAGGGAAATGAGAGACTCATCTTGAGGAGATGAATAATGACTGCAGGGAGAGCAGAAGCTGCTTAAAAATAAATTACAACCTACATAAACAGGACTTCACTTCTTCAACAGTAACTCAAAACTGTCCTGAATTTTTTGGACTATGCACATCATGGAAACACATACACAACCCATGGCAAAGAGCTGTCTTACTGAAGGAGGGATTTACTTAAGAATAGGGTTTATCATTGATATATGATATGTTTCCAGTGTGATTGGCATGTCTCATTTGCTTAACCTTCAAAAAAACATCTCTCACAGATACAAATACCATCCTTGGGGAACTGGGAGTTCCACAAAGACAATTTGGAGAAGGAAGTAGCTAAAGTGGGGGTGGTGTCACCAAGCTCACACAGAGGTCAGTGAGAAGACTGCCTAGGAAAACTGGAAGACCCCTTTATGTTGTATAAACAGGACAAAGAGCACATGGTGCAAAGCCAAGTCTTCAGGTCTAAGGATGAGGATTTATAACTGCATTTGGTGAACTCAGGGTGATGCCAAGCTGCCAAATTGACACTGCTGTGGAAAAAGCAGATGCAATTCTAAGATGTACAAGAAAAATCATTCCAATAGAGAGGAAACAGTTTCAGTCTTATAAAAACCATCTGGAATAGCCTGCAGTGCTCTGCTTGTTTAAGAGAGTTACTCAAAAAGAAAATGAATAAAGGAAGAAATGAGAAAAATGTGTCTTTTTCTTGGGTAACAAATTACAAGCAGAGAGGCATCATGATAGATGCTCTCTGAGAAACTCAGTGCCAGAGAAGAAAGGCAGTCAGGCTGAATCACAGCACTGATACCTGAACAAAGGGATTAAGCTGCTCCTGATGGACACCTTTTATTGGTGGGGGTCCTTGTACCTTCCAGTGGGGCAGGAGCTGTCTCCACCCTGTCATACAAAAGAGGCAACTCTTGGTTCTTAATTAGATTAAGAACAGTTTATTAAAGGAAAACAAACTGGAAAGAAAAGAGCAATTTCAAAAATCAAAACTGGGTCCACAGTGATTAGAGACCCTTGGAGCAGAACCAACTAATTACCCAGCGCAGAGACCTGCGATGCTGGGCTGACTTCAGCTCTTCTGAAGTCAGAATGGTTACAGAAGTCTCTGGATAAAGGCTCAAGAACCACAGCACTGGGCCTCACCAGCAGCGTGGCGAAAAAGCAGCTCCTGTCCTCTGTCAGGATGTTTTGTACCCTCTTGGTCCCACCTCCCAAAGTCCTGGATGATTGGTGGTGCTCTGGAATGAGGTAATGTCCACCTGCCAATGGCTCATCGGCTGCTACCGGACAGCTTCTTGACAATATCATCTGGTCTCAAAAGGGGGGAAAGTCCTCATTAAAATTCTAGGTTGTCCTGGAGTTCCGTTGCAGGGTAACAGTCATGGACTAAAAATAGCTGTCACTTACGAAGGTCTATTTTCCTGCAAAACTCTGAACTTAGTTAAGAATCTACCAGAGTTTAACACTTCTTAAAAACATTGAATGTACTTATAATTATTATCAATAAACTTGAAAAACCCTCAAAGAGCAGTGTGATAACTCTGAACATACACAAGGAGGAAAATAGTATAAGGTTCTTGATAGCAAATGAACTCAAACTTTAACAACTCTAATAATTGAAAGGGTATTGAACTTGTGAATTTTTTAAGAACTGGGGTTCAGCAAAGAACAATGCAAAAGCTTTCTTACTAATTAATTATAGTAACAACTTCATAACTTTCAGCCTGGTCGCAAGGTAATTTGAATATGCAAAGGCCAATTACTTCATTTCATATATAACAACCCTCCCATTAGCTGATGAAGCACAGGCAGTAAAGCAAATAGCCAGGCCACAAAGCTCTCCAGGCTCCTGCAATGCTGGTTTAGCTGTGGGCCATAACTGCACAGTCATTAGTGTTTACAAAACAAGTTTCCAGAGAAGCAAAATTACACACCAAAGAAATAATAAGCAGCGATGTAATCACATGCGAGGAGATAATTTCATTACCTGAACCAGGCCTCATTATTCACCATTTCCCTGGCAAAAAACTGATAAATGCAGACTAATGAATCTTTGCTTGGACAAGCAGTTGGAGCTCTTGGCTCACAGGACCAGGGGATCCAGCTGTTAGCTGAAAGACCAAGGGGTAGAATATGAATATGGCTGTGGGAATGCTGTGGCTATTATCTGGCTCAGAGGAACAAACTCTAAACATCCCAAGAATAACAGAGGGTCTATGGACACTGGTGGTACGTGCAAAGACAGAGCCAGATCTTTGGGAAAAGCCTTTCAGGACCAATAGAATCAGTCCTGACAGTTCCTTCCCTGTCCCAGCTCTTAAATATCATCTTCAGCCTGGTCATGATACAAGGTAACTATAGAGACAGAGGCAACAGCATCAACACACAAAGGCAGGACCTTTGTCCACTTTTGTGGCACTGTCATTTTTTTAAGTTTCCTGTTGCCTGCTGTAGCTATTCCTCCTAAAAATCAGGGAAACAGGAAATCCATTCACTGTAGATAATTATTAAAAAACCCACCCCACCAAAAAAATCCCAAAACACAAACAAAAAGCAATGCTAAAGAAATTATCAGATAAGGAGAGCAAACCTCCTTAACATAAATGAGTTCTCAGAGTTGTGAAGACAATCTTTGCTTTTCCTATAGTTTCTGCATGTGTCACCAGCAATGTGGATCCCAAATTTTATATGAAGAACCAGAACATTTGGCAAGGCTCCTCTGGAAGGAGCTTAGACACTAACAGCCAACATAAGATGAAAATCTATTCAGAGAGGAACACGCGTGTCCTGACATTACAGGGAAATACTGCCCTCATCTGTCTTCCAGTGACAGGCTTTATTTTCCTGCCCAGTGTGCCTAAGCCATTCATCACTTCCAGGATGAAAAGGTGACTCTGTTGTTGCAACCAGCTCCAAAGTCCGTGCCTGGACTCGAGCCATTAAGCCATGCTGCTGCTGGTAACTGGAATCAATATGACCATGTTGCTGTAACAGAGTTTAAATGTGGAAGTTTCTTGATTCTCTACACTGGAGACACTTTCTAAGCCCAAAAGAAGAAAACAGTTTGTAGATTCTTTATAAAATTAAAACCAAATAAAGAAAAATATCCTAATGCCAGGATAACAGGAATACTGAGAGTCAGCAGAGGGATTTAGCAAGAGCAGAGCAACCCCTGCTTCTGATGCCATTTGCACACTCATGCACTAGGCAGGGATTTGGGGCTGTGGATGTGTGCAGTCCAGACTGTTATAGAAAGCACAGAGAACAAGGCTGGTTTGCCTCTTTTACCCACACTGGCAAAAATCCACGATACACACACATACAGAGGAGGCAAGTTTTAAGCACCATCAGTGGCCCTCAGTCAGGAAGGTGAAAGGAAGGAGCAAATGAACATAGATACATTCATATTTCATAAAAGTATAAGCTTTAAAGTTGGAAAAATACATCTAGTAGATAAAGTATAGCACTAGCCAGTTCTGTAGGGGTTTGGGGTGCAGAAGGAGCCTCTATTAAACCTCCCTCAGTGAGACAAGGCCATTGGCCAGCCCATATCCTCAGAAAGTGCTGTGGCTGGTGAAAGTGCAGATCCCAGCACATATCTGGTAGCATTTCAGAGCTCCAGAGGAGCACAGCTTTTAAAGCAGATGGAGGTGCTTCTCCACCAATACCTGTGTCTTTTAGTTCTTTTATTGAAGTTAGCCCTGCTGAAACTCCAAGATAGGAGCTGGAAAGTCCATTAGTTCCCAGTTAACTGACATCTCTCCTTGCTTGCGCCTTTTCCCCCTTAACTCCCATTCCTTTTGATTTTATTTTGTAAATCCCAGATTTATTCAAAGTCTGCATCTCCAAAATTGAGTGTACAGTTTCACAACATTGTAATGGCTGGAGCATCATCCCAGATCATCCCAGCACAAGCAGACAGGACTCATTTGACGACAACAAACCAACTCTCTGGCAATTTGGGACCACTGAGTCCAGATTTCAGGTCTCCCATAGCAGCATGGTCCACTCTCACAGAGACAAAACCTGGAGCTGGCCACAGGCACAGCACAGCCACAAGCTTTGTCCAGACTGGAAGGCAGGCAATGGAAACAAGGCTGCATGTTTCCTGCCCCATAGTTCCACACTAACATCCAGGCTCTTGTATCCCAACCTAAGGAAGACAAGGCAGCCAAAGCTTGCCAGAAACATTTTGATCTGTACAGAAATGCTCATGGGAACATTTTTAATGGTTTTGTTGAAAAAACAACCTGAAATTAATTTTGTATCTAATTGCTACTTAGTTTCCTAGATGAAAATTTTCAAAAGTCCTTCCAAACTGATTTTCATGGAAACATCAATCCCAAATGATCCTTTCCAAGATGACAGAAGAAGCAGTGCACTCTGGGCTGCTCAGCCTCAGACCCTCCAGTTGAACCCAGGATCCATCCAGTGACTCACCTTCGCACTAGTTTTTCCCAGGTCACCATCTCCAGAGTCTGGATAGTGTCTAGCAATCAAAGTCACTCATTACAGCCTTTTTGCCTGACACCTTATTTTGATCTCACTGCCCTGTAGCTCTACGTGAACAGGTGGAATATGGCAGATTCCTCTCATTATTTTAGTCTCTGTCAAACAACCATTATCAATTCACAGTAATCTACATATTTCTAGATTTTTCCCAAAGCATTCTCCTTTCTCTGATCAACAGCTGCATCTTATACCATGCTGTTATTCCTTCCCACATTGCTGTTTTCCCAGTCTGTCCTGGGCATATGATGTGTGTTTGCTTCTTTGGGCTCTTACCTGGAGTTTCCTGTTTTGCTATTGAAGTACTTGAACAATACTCAGCAAAGTAAAACTAGGGACCAAGATTCCTGGTGGTCATTTTTTCGAGTTTAATCATTCTGGCCACATTAACAGCTGGGGAAATTCTATCTGTCTTCTTGCTGGTAGTATTTTACTAACATATATGTGTGGCTACAAGCTGTCTTGCAGGCATCCAGTTTAGGTGGTAGTGGGGAACGTGAGCTCTCTGCTTTCTTGAAAACTCTGCAGTTCATCTTACCTTTCTTTATCTTACTTTTATTAACACTGGTAGAGAACAATTACCATTTCTGTGGAGGGAAGCTGGCATCATTGGTGCTTGCTGCTGGTTTCACCCTGTGGAATTCAGGCTGCCCATAGCAAAGCCAGTCATGGTTTCCATACTTTTTAAAATTATAGTAAGAAAGTCTGCACAGAAGAAGTTCTACTTTACTGATTACTTGAAGGAAAATAATGGGAGTCTGGAATTCAGCAGATTGTGCAATACAGGGAGATGTCCAGATGAAACTGTGTCCAAACTCTACTGAATGTGAATCTGTTTGTGTCTGGCAGAGAACACACAAGAGAAAATTCAATGCATTTCTCTTGGTAACAATCTTCATTTTCTTGTGAATGAGTTAAAGTTTTCAAGTATGACTCTTACAGCTTGAAGTTTACTCTCCAGGACAGTTGTATGAGATTAAACCACATGTCCAGGGCAGGCCAGAATCCTGTCCCTGACACCAACCTGGATTAGACACCAGGGAAGAGCATAAGACCATAGAAGCATTACAGAGCCCTTTGCATAACATTCTCAAAGTCTCCCGAAGCAGGAGTAGTATCTTATTGAGAGCTGGTCATTTAAATTAGTTTTCCTAAATGGTTTTGAAGCCATGCTACCAGCACCTTTTGGGAAGTAGCTCTACAGTTGGACTGAGCATTGGGCAAAAGATTCTTCCTGTGACTTCAAAGCTAACACCTAATTAAGTTCCCATCATTTATCTGGTTCTAAAATTGCTAGAAATAGTGAATAGCCATCCCTCGATCCCTTTCATCATGACTAATTATTTCCAAGGATTGTCTCTGCTCTTCAGCTTTGATTTTTGCTAAGCAAAATTCTGGTTCCTTTTATTTGCTTGTTGAGCAGAGTGTATTGTAACACTCAGGTCATCTTTTGGGGCTTTCTCTGCTGCACATCACATTCAAGATGCACACGTATGCTTCACCTCCACACTGACTCCATGCTTCTCTAAAATGCAGTTTTACTCTTTCATAATGGGCTGAGCTGTCACATACTGATATATTAGTTCAAGAAATTTATCTCAAGCCTTCTTGAGATTGTTTCATTGAGGAAGAAAACCTTTTATAGTAGCTATGACTGCTACCAGTCAGCCTAACTTTGACCAAGCAGAGTCAGCCCAAGTAAAGCTGTCATTTCCCACTCCATTTGTCATTCTGGGAGGCTTTGGTAGGGCAGCATTCTGAAAATAACTCCTAGAAGCCCATAAGACAAGTCCAGAGCAGAAGCAGCCTCAAGTGAGCCCTGTGTGCAGCAACAGGGGCTTCTTGCTCAGCATCTCCTTTGCAAAAAAGTTCCTGAATTCTTTCTGAAGCTGGTTTGTCCAATCTCCTTTCCCACCACCTCAGTGCTCTCACTCCTTACTTCACTAACTTCCCAATTGTGAACTGCTGTCAGCTCCAGTGGATGGAGCACCACAGCTTTGTAATTCAGCCTCCCTCCTGCTCCCAGTCTCTCCAGGCTACTGACAACACTCTTTTCTGGCTATACCATGATCCTAGAGCAGCTGGAGTGCAGGAAAAGGGTCCTCTTTACCAGCTTCTAGTACAGGCTCAAACCCCACAGTCATTTTTATAAATTCCCATTTAATTACTTTCTGTACTTTCTGAGCCCACTCCAAAACAGCTCTACTGCACTTTATAAGACAAGACTTCCTGGAGGTTGAATCTTTCCAGTTCAAGCTCTCAAAGACTTAGGATCATAGAAGCATTTGTGGTCACCAACTTCACACACAACATTAAAAGTTTCCAGGTCCAAGCTCATTGAAAACAGAAAATCACATTTTATTTGACAGTTCCAAAATCATTAAAAACAGGGAAAAAAATCACATTTTGTTTGCCACAAATTGTTGATTTGTCACCAAAAAAAAAAAAAAAAAAAAAAAAAAAAAAAAAAAACAAAAAAAAAAAAAACCCCAAAAAAAAAAAAAAAATAACCAAAAACAAAACACCACCAAAACAGTATAAAATATACACCAAGGTACACAGCTTGAGCAAGAAAGCCACTATCCACACTCCTTCCTGTCCAGAAGAAGTGACAAAGCCCTGAGAAGAAGTGACAACTGGACACCCTGCTACATTGTTCCCAAGGAACCATTATCACAGTGAGAGACGTTCCTCAGCACACCAAATGTATTCATTCTCTCCATAGTCCTTTTTCCCCCCTTTTATCAGGATTCATTTGTATTACCAGTGAAGTCAGGTTCTTTTCACGCAGCCCCCTCCTGCCTATGTAGGTGCTCAAGTCTTTGTTCTCAACTGCATTACAAACTTCATAACTTTTCATTACTCTCATGATTTCAGCAAATTTTGGAATAACAGCACTACAAGGTAGTTGCAACCTTCACTTTATTTAAAGTTCTGCTTCTTTTGGCCCTATTATAACACTGTTTGAATCTTTTAAAAAAGCACTTTGGGTCTCCTTTGGAAGGGAAAACCCAAATCTGAGTGAAAGAAGCAGAAAACAACCTGATAGGTAAAGCATTGATGAGAGCAGAAGAGCAGAAAAAAAACCAAACTCTTTCATTCTGCAGAGCCTAATGACAGAATATGGAAACATGACATTTTTGAATTAAAGACAGATGAGCACTGAGCACAGGGCATGACAGAGAAGATAGCTTTTTAGGGATCCCAAGGGGAATAATGAGAAATAGAAAGGAGACTGCTTTTCACCATGTTTAAGCCTCATTTCCTGTGATGGCAATTTTTTGCCACTCAGTATTTATGTTTCTTTAGACAACACACATACACACAGAGCATACTCAACATCAAATCGTGAGCAGCCTCACAGCACACTGAGCAAGGCTTAGACAGAGAAGAATTATCCATGTTCCCTGAGCTGCAGTGCCAGGCAGCAGCACACTCATTGCTCCCTGCTGACTGCACACCACTGGGGTGGCAGAGCACAGCAAAAGGCAGCAACTGCGCCTCAGGGCACACACACACACACACACACACACACACACACAGAGCACCTTTGGGCTCCAGCTGGGGAGCACCAGAATGTGTCTTTACTCTCCTCCACACCAGTAACTGCAGTCCAGCTGGATACCAGTTGGATGGGGTTAAGCATGCCCAGTCCAGCAGCCTGGGGATCCTACAATGTTTTATCCTGCCCTCTCAACCTAGATGTCTGGTGAGATCTCAGTGCCTAATTGACGTGTTCCTCCCCAAAGACTAAAGCACTAAAAATAAATAATATGACTCGCTTTCATTGGGGGGCTGGCTTTTAAAGGGCAAGGGGGTTGATTTTCCTTGGTTTTTTTCCTTGTTTGTCTTTTTTCTTTGCCTTGTCCCTTTCCAATATTAAAAGACAAAGCCCACATATATGCTAAAAAACTGTCATCCAAGCAGCCATCTCATTGTTGCTTGTATACAATAGCAGACACGGTAGGAATCTCGTGCTCCTTTTTCTTCTTGGGATCCACAATGTGGCTGTATCGTTCTCCTCGGTGACATTCCAGGTAGGGGCCCCAGTTTGCTGCAGGCTGGCAGCAGCTGACAATGCGCTGGAAAGCAAAACCAAGAGGCATTTAATGTCTTACTTTAGTCTGGGCTATTTTTAAAATTCAGTAAAAGTATAGCTCTAGATTAGTATAGCTAGTAAAAGTACATCTCTAGTTGCACTGCAACTCAACTTATGGCAAATCACCAAAGTTGTTTAAAATAATTCCAAATATATTTGGGGTCGGTGGGTTCTGGACATGGAAGTCAAAGAAAAGGAAAAGCTGTGACCAACACAACTGTTTGGGAAAGCTTGCCAAGAGCAGAATATCTCAGATCTGTCACTTGCTTGTTTCTGTGAGCAATGGGAAGCAAAACTCCAGAAAATTATATTGGGATGGAAAGCAATAGAAATTCTTCAGAGAATTTAAAGGAGCTGGAACAGCCACAGAACTGATGAAAAATCACTCTTGAATGGTGTGTGTGCACTCCCAGAGCATTAGACTTTATCTGCTTATCAGAACACGGTACGGTAGATGCACCTTTGATGCAACTACCAGAGGTAATACTTTGGTCTAAAAATCCAGTTGTAAAACATGTCAAAGTAGTAAATGTGTTGGAGAAGAAAGCACAAGTGGTCCTGATATTACCAAAGAAATTAATATCTATGACAGTGGGTTTTTTGCCCTCACCTGAACAAGATTTCCTTTAGCTTTAACTATTTTTACAATAGCAACAACAGGAATCCAGATGACACAGAAGATGATCATGCACCAGCCAACAGCGGTTCCCCAGGTTGGGTATAACACTGAGCCATAACTGGGACGTGAAAATGTGACCAAAGACCAGACCAAAATAGCCTAGAAAAAATGGTAAAAAACAGTAAGAGAGAAAAGCAGGTTTCCAGCAACATTAAACTTGCACTGCTTCCAAGTTGGTTTAATAAAAAGAAGGGCTGTCTACAAGTTCTGCACAGTTCCACCTTCCTTTCCGACTGTGAGAACAGTTGTGCAGAATTTGGTGTTCAGTCATCACCGAACAGCAAGATTGAAGGGCAGGACTGAGAAATGACACTGAGATGCACCTTAACACTAAGTATATCTGTATTTAAACATAACTTGATCTCTGGGTTCTCTTAAAAGCTTACGTTGGATAATATATATGTTGCTGGCTGGGCCCAGTACCTTTCTCTATATGTTTTATGTGTTCCTGTGTTCCACTATTTACAGGAATACAGGAAAGAATCTAAGATTAGAAATTGGCAAATATTGCTTTGAAAAATGGATAGTTAAGCAGCATTTTCTAAACTGTAGTCTGATGAGATTACAGGTAATGTGCTGGCCAGAGTGACTTGCCAGTGTTCCTGGACTGGGGATGTTAATAAATTCTGTCATATGAGTATAATCCAGCCATCTACACTCACAATTAGAAGTACAGGAGTAACAAAAACCACACATGCAACAGGACATTAAAAGGTCTCAGACAGGAGAACAGCAGAACATCTGACCCAAAAATGGGATTTCCCTCAAAAGGTTTTCAAACGACTCTCTGTCTAAAATTAAGATAATCCAGCTGCCTAGGCAGAGGATCTAGTTGCTCTATGTTAGCCCTTGGGAGTGTAGACCCAGCTCACTAGTAACTAATCTCAAGCTCCAGCCTGTCCTGGAGAGGATCAAAGGAGGAGGGAACGTATCAGAAAGCAGAGACAGCCCATAGTTCATTTCACTGGCACAGCTATGCCCCATTTTTATACACAGAGCCTGGGCAGTCAACCCTGAATCTTCACGTGGAAACCTCTTCAATATTAAATTACTAAGTTCTGTCACACTAACACAATCCAGGCTTGTGCACTCACCATTAACAGCACAGGAGTGATGAAAAACCAGCACATTCTCCACCACAGCCAGAATAATCGGCTCTTCTTTCCAATCATCATTTCAATGTCTTCAATGAATCTATTTCCTCCTGATGGAAGACAATCATGGGGCTCACTGTAAAGCAGGTGCCTCCCTTGCACGTGGGCATACTCCAAAGTGATGAAAGAAAGGAAAGTATCTCCAGTTTGGCGTTAATTATTAAAGCTTTTATTATTATATTATATTATTATTCAGATGGTTAAGTTATCAATTCTTTATTGCACTAATTAATATCCCTAGCACTGCTTAAGGCCAGGCTGGGTGGGGCTTTGAGAAACGTGGTCTAGTGGAAGGTGTCCCTGCCCATGGCAGGGGGTTGGAACAGGATGATCTTTCAAGTCACTTCCACCCAAAACCGTGCTGTGACTTTGTGATATACACTGTTCCTGGGATTGCTTAGTTTAATTATGTATTTTCAATGGAAATAATTTACCGTAAATGTAGACGATGCCTACTATCTCCAGGACAGCTGCAATAAGGATTCCCCATCCAGCACAGAAGTGATCTATTAGGTTAACCCAGTAAATTCCTGCCTGCAGAACAAATATTAAAGGTTAAAATTTGAGTAGTAACATCCTTACACAAAAAAAAAAAAAA